>RJWJ010002108.1:0-108823 GCA_004363605.1 Indri indri
GGAGACTTAAAACCTGCCTGACCTTTGAATGCAATCTTAGCGCTTGAGGTACTTGAACGCAAATTCTAACCAATCATTGGCTACATAGAGGCAACCCCTAGGAAGTCAGGCTTCAAAATAAAAATAAGAATGTAAAACATAAATAAAAATGAGAATTAGAAACATGGATAAAAACAAAAAACTAAGCCAAGACATGAGTGGCCACATAACACAAGGGAGACATATTCCATAGTTCAGGCAAGTAATTAAACAAACAGAAACAAAAACAAACCTCCGGGGAAGGGGTGGGTGGAAAACTGAATCCATAGTTGCTAGAGTATATTCTCTTAAATGTCCAGTTTTCAGAAAATTAACATACATGCAAAAAACAAACAAAAAGGAAAATACATCCCTTTATTACTCAGGGAAAAAAAGCACTGAATAGAAGTTGTCTCAGAGTAGGCCTTGATGTTGGACAAAGCAGAACAAGATTAAAAGCACTGATAATAAATATATTCAGAGAACTAAAGAAATCTAAAGAACGGTGTAATGACAATAATTCAACACTCAGAGATTCTCAATAAAGACATAGATATTATCAAAAAAAGAACCAAATGGAAATTCTGGAGTTGAATAGTATAATAAATGAAATGACAACTCCACTAGAGGAACTTGATGTAAGATATGAGATGTCAGAAGAAAATATCAGTGAACTTGAAGATAAATCAGTATTATCCAATCTGAAGCACAGAGAATAAAACCGTGCCAGGCATGGTGGCTCATACCTATAATCCCAGCACTTTGCGAGGCTAGGCAGGAGGACTGCTTGAGGCCAGGAGTTCAAGACTAGCCTGGGCAATGTAGCAAGACCCCTTCTAGACAAAAAGTTTAAAAATTAGCCAAGCATGGTGGCACATGCCTATAGTCCTAGCTACTCAAGAGGTTGAAGCAGGAGTATCAATTTGCTTGAGCCCAGGAACTCAAGGATGTGGTGAGCTATGATCATACTACTGCATTCTAGCCTAGGTGACAGAGTAAGACCCCATCTCCAAAAAAAAAATTTAATTTAATTTAAAAATGAACAGAACCTCAGAGACCTTTGGGATACCATCAAGCACAGCAATATACATATAATAGGAGTCCCATAAAAAAAGAAGAGATAAAAGGGGATATAAAAAAATATTTGAAGAAATAACAGCCCAAACATCCAAAATGTAGAAAAACATCTATCTAAACGGCCAACAAGCTCAACGAACCCCAACGTAGGACAAACACCAAAAGATTCACACCTAGACACATTATAGTCTGTTAAAAGGTAATGACAAACAGAAAATCTTGAAAGCAGTAAGAAAAAAAAAAGAAAATGACCTATCATGTACTAGGGATCCTCAATAAGATTAACAGCTGACTTTTCATCAGAAACAATGTAGGCCAGGCCAGAAAACAGTGGAATGATATATTTAAAGTACTGAAAGTGTTGCCAACCAAGAATTCTATATCCAGCAAAACTACCATTTGAAAATGAAGGCCAAAAAAAAAAAAAAGAAAAATATTCCTAAATAAACAAAGACTGAGAGAATGCACTGCTAGCGAATCTTCCTTGCGAAGAATATGAAAGGAATTCCTTCAGGTGGACAGAAATGACACCATACAGTAACTCAAATATGTGCTCAAATATACATTAAGAAATAAAGAGGACCAGAAAAGTTAAATATAAAAAAGGGTGTATAAATGCATTTTCCTCTTTTCTTAACTTCTTTAGAAGGTATAAGACTGCATACAGCATTAACACTGCATCCATAACATATAGATGTAATATATGACAATAGCACAAAGGAGGGGGAGGAAATGAGGCCATATCAGAGCAAAGTTTCCACATTCTACAGGAATTAAGTTAGTACTGATTGGAAGTGGACTGTGATAACTTAAGATACATATTATAGACATACGCACTAAGAAAACAATGCAAACACGACAAAAAGGAATTTAAATGAAACATGAGAACATATTTAACACAAAAGATGGCAATAAAGAAGGAACGAAGGAATATAAAAGAGTCGAGGCATAAAACAAATTACAAAATGGCAGGTGTAAATCCAATTATGTCAACCCAAGAACAGAATCCCAAAATACATGAAGTAAAAATTGACAAAATGAAAAGAGAAATAAATTATTCAACCATAATAGTTGGAGAAGTTAATATCCCTCTTAATAATTGACTAAAACACTAGATGGAAAATGAGTAAGGATAAAGATGATTTGAACAACACTTTCTACCAATCTTGGAACTCGACAATAAAATAACAAACAATTTAAAATAGGAAGTAATTTGAATAGACATTTCACCAAAGATGACAATGTCTAATTAGCATTTGAAAAGATGCTTAGCATCATTAGTCTTTAGGGAAATGCAAATAAAAATCACAATGAGATACCACTTCCCACCCAGTAGAATGAGTATAATAAAGAAATACAGACAATACCAAGTGTATCCACGTGAATATGGGGGAACTGGAACACTCAGATATTGTGGGTGGGAGTGTAAAAGATAAAACGGTTACAGCCACTTCAGAAAACAGTTCGACAGTTTCTGAAAAAGTTAAACATAAACTTACCACATTACCCAGCAATTCCTCCCCAGGTATCTACCCAAGAGAAATGGAAAGCATATGTCTACACCAAGACTGCAAATAGCAGCAATATTCATAATAACCTCAAACTGGAAACAACCCAAATGTCCATCGATGGTCAATGGAGAAGCAAAATGTAATATATCCACAAATCTAATACTAACGAAATCCAACAAATCCAGTATCCACCATATTCTAATGCCAAGGAATAATAGCAATGTAATGGATCAAACTATCAATACATGTCAAAAAGATTATGCTAATTGAAAGAAGCCACATATGAAAGACTATATCTTGTATAATTCCATTTATATAAAATATCCAGAAAAAGGAAATCTACAAAAGAAAGCAGGTTGTCTGGAGAAGGAACTGACCATAAATGGGCACGAATGAGCAAACTTTTTGGAAGAATAGAAATTATTCCTCCACTGAGTGTGGTGCTGGTTGCATAACTTTATGAATTTGTTAAATACAGCTCATACCTGTAATCCTAGCACTCTGGGAGGCCAGGGCAGGGGGATCACTTGAGGTCAGGAATTTGAGACCAGCCTGAGCAAGAGCAAGACCCTGTCTCTACTAAAAGTAGAAAAAATTAGCTGGGTGTGGTGTGCATGCCTGTAGTCCCAGCTCCTTGGGAGGCTGAGGCAGGAGGATTGCTTGGGCCAAGGAGTTGGAGGTTGCAGTGAGCTATGACACCACTGCACTCTAGGCAGGGCGACAGAGCAAGACTCTGTCTCAAACCAAACAAACAAACAAACAAACAAACAAATCATTGACTTGTATACTTAGCATGAATGGATTTTATGGCATATAAATTATACCTCAGTACGAAAGAAAAAAAGACAACACATAGAAAGGACTGAAATGTAAGGTGGAATGTGGTAAATGCATTGAGAAAATGGGAGAACATGGGGGGAGGTTCATGAAAAGCTTCCTGCAAGAGGAGTCATGGGAACTAGATCTTGAAGAATGTTGATAGGTTAAGACGAAAGACAGGGGACTCCAAGCCGAGAACACGCAATAAGCAAATGCATCGAGGTGGGAAAGGCGAGAAGAAGTATGGTTGGTGAGCTAACCATGCATGGTCCACTTTACCAAAGCAGAGAACTGCGGGGGCACAGGTGGGGAACAGTCTGCAACATGGTCCTACTCTGGCACTGGGCCAGCTTCCCTTCTAAGCCACTCTCTCTCCTTGTTCTAGATCAGGGTGATGGACTTGGTGTTGGCTTGGCTATTTAGGAATCACCCAAGCAATGTAGAGTTCCAGAAGATTCTGGAATACATTTGCAGGGCCCAGGAGTTGGTATTTTGAAACTTCTCTGGGAGATTCCAATGCTGTTTAACTTCATGGATGACTTTCCCCAAAGAGTTCTCAAGGGCTCTTCCGGTGGGAACACACCAGCCCTTCTCTCCTTCCAGAAGAGCACCTGGCCGCCTCTTCATCCCAAGGAAAAAACAAAGAGATTCCTTTGGAATTATTTCTTTGTGAATGGGTGATATGAGCCATTGAGAATAAAATTCTAGAGCCGTGTTTTTTAACCTTTTTTCATTATCACTCCTAAGAAATTTTTAGACATTTCTTCCTAATTGTCCCCATGAAATTTTAATACCACAGATAAAATGTGTATCTGTGTGTGTGTGTGTGTGTGTGTATATATATATATATATATATATATATATATATGCTTTATGCATAAAAAGAGTATTTTTTTGCCTCTCTCCCCTACCCTCAAGAAGTAATTTCCCCTACATTAGGGGTGATATCCCATATTCCCTCCATTGAGAATGGATGCTCTGGGATCTCAGAGTTAAGGGAAGAAGACCCCAACCCACTGAGTATGATGTTAGTATCCTGTGGATCTAAATGTTAAATTCCTTTAACTGAGTTTTTCTAGATCCATTAAAAACTAGGAAGTGAATGCAGCCTTCTCAGCTCTCCAGAAGAGACTCAAATGGCTCTGGAGGCCAGAGAGTAAGGGAGCCAGGCCAGACACGGAGAACAATCATAGAAATGAGATGTTTGTGTCTAATAAAAGCTGAAAGCCAAGAGAAACATTGTTTGGGGAAATTGCATAGATAAGTAGGTCTAAGATGGTATTAGAAATATTAGTAAATGTAAGAGAAAATGCACTCTCTAGAAAGACTGTGATCTCCAGCTTCTACAATGGAGGCATTGTCCCTCCAGTTGGATATACAGGACAAGGCATTCTTAACCTCAGTAAGAAAGTGGCCATTGCCTAAGTTGGGACCAATGAGCTGAAAGCACGTTGCTGTGTGCGCTGGTGACGTGGGATTGTGGCTCTGTTCTTGAGCAGGGAGCCTGGTATGTGATGGATGGTCACCAGATGCATCCCCAGGGAATGCTGGAGTCCTATGATGTTAATTGGGTCACACTAGCTCCTTCTGACTTCACACTTAGAAATAAGATGTGTCAAAAGAGATACCTCATGCAAGCCAAGAACACCAGAAACAAACCATGAGCACGTGCTTTCTGCATCTCATGAAATTTCTAATTAAAAAACGCTGTGTGTCTAGAGCCAAGATTCTCTCTCATGCTCAACTTTACCAGGCTTTGCCCTTTAGGCACAGGTCCCTTTCCTCTCCCTTACCCGACCTCACACTGACATGTCACCATGGCAGTATGCCTCCCTCGACAGGTGGGAAAATAGAGCAGACACCCTGTCCACACTGCTGCTACAGCCTGGGCTTGCAGGGTAGAGTCAGCCAAGCCATGAGAATGAACCAAACTACTCCGCCACCAGCATCCAGGAAGACCGACTTGAGCAGGATGAGAGTCACAGCATTTGCATCAGCTGGGAAACGCCTGCAGCAGTGTTCGCATAGTCCAAATAGCCAGAGTGAAGGAAACAGTCAGAAATCAGGAGAAGGCTGTTGGCTGTTGATTTTTTTTTTTTTATTTTGGTCCAAAGAATGTTAAAAACCAGCATAAGACATTAGTTGGAACATCCAACTTCTTCATGTTTTTGTTTTAAAAGCACCAATTTGTAGAGACAATGGCAAACAGTGTGGTAGGAACTTACGTTATTGTGAATTCTCACAACTTTCAGCTGCCAACAAGGCTCTATTACTCCATTTTGCAGAGGAAACCGAAGATCAGAAGAGTTAGCTATCTTTCCTTAGATCGCACAGCTAGAAAGTGGCGAAGACAGGATTTCAACTCAGGGCTTTCCAGCTCCTAAAAAGCTGCGACACCTTTCAGCGGAATCATGGCTAGTATCACAGAGAGATTTTCTAAGTACAATCCCAACTGCTTTCTTACCAGATACAGCACATCCCGATGACAAAAACCTTACGTAAGGCTCACCTCTATTCACACTGGGTAGAGTTTCTCTCCAGAAAAAGCACCTCCAAGTGTCACTTCTGCCTGGAGTTCCACCTGAGAAGCAATTGTGACTGCACCATGGATCTGATGTTTATTTTGTTGCAGACAAATAAAAGTGTTTTAAGCTTTGTGACAGGGGCCATCTCTCTGAGTTCTCATCCAAGAACTAAAGTGCTGGTTTCTGGAGTACAGGGTAGAGAGATGCATGTGCCTAGGCTCATGCGGGAAGCATTTCCATAAACACAGGAAAAGTCCCGGCCTTAATTCTATGACCACATTATGAACTGAAGATATTTCATTGAGGGCTCTCTTAAACCACGCTTTTTTTTTTGTTTTGTTTTCCTTTTAATCAGCTCTCTCTGGAGTTAGCTGTAATTCCAGAAATGAAAGAGAAACAAATAGGAAAAACAAACATTGGGAATAGGAGGATTCAGGCTTCTTTAAGGGAGTAAAACCACAAACAGGTTGAGTGGTTTTACTGAATAGCTTCCTACTCAAAAACAAGAGAGCATATTGGTCATTTTGACTAAGGCTGGCTCTAAACAGTTCACTATCCCCTACATTGCCTAGTTCGAAAATCTGTGTGGGCTCCGAAAAGAAGATTTGCATTCATTAGAAGTGAAGAACATAATAAAAATGGAAAACACCACATGATAATTTAATAACCTGTAATGATAAATGCCCCAGCTCTTGAGAACTCAATAGATTAGAGAGAAGAAAGCTGGAGTGCATGCTTGCTGCAATAACCCTAAGTGTTTAGGCTGGAGGAAGTCAAGAAAACAGCTTCAATATCTCATATCATATGAAATGAGACAGATTATTAAGAACTACTAGAAGCACCATGAATCAAAGGTATTGGCTGGGAAACCAGATGGCAAGTCACAGTAATTTTCTCCCAGTAATCGAATGTTAGTTTCATTTACAAAAAGCTTCTTTATGGAATCCTGCCTCAATAAAACGTTCTGTGCTAGCCCTGGACAATCAATATGGTTGAGCTAGCCCCTTCTCTACAAGGGAATACACGCATTTCAAAACAGCCCTAAATTCCAGGATCTGGTAATAGGTTTCACTTACAGTAATTCCCTGCAGCGAAATACATCATATTAAACTTCTTGACACTTCCTCTCCATTTCATTGTTTCCTTAAGAAATGGATCCACGGCCAGAGGAATCACTTTGGAGTCGAACTTCCTTTCTACTGAAACTGATCATCCTATTGTTAACGTGTCAAGTGATCAAGTCTCATTCCTCCCAGCCAGACGCCAAGTAAATGCGCTGTTGTAATAACACAGAGTTGGTTATACACAGGGAGCCACACTGCCTGCAAGCCCATGGGCCATTTTGCTTTAAAGGCATCTTTTTCATGTAAAATACATCCCCTCGAATGCAGTTCTAAAGATTGGACTTGAAGAGCTGTGCCTACACTGCTACAGGCTGTGAAATAATTGCCCAGGAACTCTGTTCCCAAAGGACAAACAAAGGAGCAGGGACTTCTGTGTCCTCACAAAGCAAATTCCTTCAATCTCTACAGGCTCAGAGCCACAGATCCAAGATGCCCCTATGGATCTGGAACAACGCACTCAAACTCGCATCTTGAGAGTTCCTCCAGGCTAGCTGCGACCTGCTCTGAAGACCTCCCTGACCCTGCTGGAGGGGTCACTGCTTTGTGCCTCTGTGTGGCAAAAGCATATACAGGGTGAGTCGAGCCCTCATCAGGTCAAGGGGGACTCAAGCAGGAGCAGTTCTGATGTCACCTGAGAGCCTTTTAGAAATGCAAAATCCCAAACCCTGCCCCAAAACCAAAGAGTCAGAGCCTAGATTTTAACAAGATCCCTGTGGTAGGAGGAATCTTAAAATCAGAAATGCTGCTCTGGCTACAGGGCTCTCAAGCCCCAGCCTCCACTCCATGGCAGTCACCGCCAGGGACCCTCCCCCAATGCCTCCACCTTCCTGCTTCTGTGCATCTACCTTGGTAGAGCCCCACCTGTCCACTCCTGTATCTCCACTACCACCACCTGTGAACCGGTCACTGTCACCCCCTCACCTGAGCTACAACCACATGTGCCTTGCCTCTCACTGTCATCCATGCACTACCTGGCAATTAGAGAGATTTGGGGTGCAAAAGTCATATCACAGCACTTTGCTCCGTATTTTCCAATAGTTCCTCTTAGCACCTGGAATGAAATCCTAACTCCAGACACTGGCCTGCAAGGGGCCGTAAAATCCCACCCCTGCCGTCCTCCCCATTCTCGTCTCCCAACACCATCCTCTGTGCTCACCATTCAAGCCACACCAGCCGCCTTCCTGTTCTGCACACGGGCCACACCCATCCCCAACTTGAGATAATGTGTTGTTGCATCTGCCTGGAACACTCTTATCCCAGATGATGACACTCTGATTCCAGGTCATGACAAGGTTTCTTCTCACCAAACAGGTCTTAGGTGAAACTTCCCCTCCTAAGAGAGGCTTTCCTGCAACCGACACCACCTTGCCTTCCCAGCCAGTCTCTATGGCAACACCCTCTTTTGTCCTCCTTGCGTTCAAGTACAGAAGTGTCTGTCTACTGTGTGCTTTTACATCATCTAGTCCCCACTAGCCTGCAAGTTCTTTGAAAGCCAAAACTCTACCTTTGCTGATTGCTAATGCCCAGAAAAGTAATTAGTGTACAGCAAGAACTTAATAAATATTTATTGAATGGATGGATGGATGAAAAAACACTGACCTAGAAGTTCTAGTCTTGTGGTTTTCAATTATGGTTGCATGTTAATCACCTACAGATGTTTGAAAATTGCTGATAGTACACTGCTGCGAGTCTGAATGTCTGGGTCCCTATAAAATGTTCATATGCTGAACCTTAATGACCAATGAGATGGTATTAGAAATGGGGTCTTTGGGAGGTGATTAGGTGGGATTAGTGCCCTCATAACAGAGGCCCCATCGAGCTGCCCCGCCCCTTCTGCCATCTGAGCACACGGTGAGAAGGTGCCATCTGTAAACCAGAAAGCTGGCCCTCACCAGACCTGCTAGTACCTTGATCTCAGACTCCCCAGCCTTCAGAACTATGCGAAATAAATGCTTGTTTTTTATAAGACACCCAGTTCATGGCATCTTGTTACAGCAGCCCAAACCAACTAAGACAGAGACCAAGTGAATCATAACCTCTGAACGCTCCAGAACGGCACTGTCCAGCAGGGTAGCCACTAGCCACGTGTGGCTATACAAGTTTAGAGCAATTAAATTCAAACGAAATTTAAAATGCAATTCCTCAGTCACACTACCCATGTCAGTGCTCACTGGCCACATGCGGCCACTTGCCTACACTGTTGAACGGCAGATAAGGTGCATTTCCGTCACTGCAGAAAGATCTATTGGGAGCACTGTTCTAGAACTTATTCTGAGTCTAATTTATTATGTGGCTCATTTATGCATTAAGGAATACTTACCACCTATTACTAGCCAAGCACCATACTAATTGCTAAAAACAACAGTAACAAAAATAACATACTTACATAGCACCATATACCAGTTTATCATTCTGAGCTTAATGTGTATTAATTCATTTCATTTTTGTATTAGCTATGTTAAAGAGATACTACCATCATCTCCATTTGACATACAAGGAAATTTAGCACAGAGAGATTTAAGAAACTTGGTGGGGGTAGTCACACAGCTGGTGAGAGGAGTCAGAACTGGAACCAGGCCCTGTGTGTTAAATGCACATCTACAAAGGGAGAGCTGGAAAGGACTGCAGAGACCTCCACGGTTCTTGGCTGTGATAAGAGTCTCGGGCCGACCAAAGGGCTTGCTCGGTGGCACAGCGAGTATGCGGCACAGCCAGTGAGTGGCACTGCCAAGGGAAGGGCTCCACCCCATGCCAGGAAGCCTCTGTGGAATAAGCTGTTCTCGCCTCCTGCTCATGTCAGGAACACAGCACAGGGGATCACCCTCCCGGCTGGGAAATTCATGGAAAGCCCCAGAGGATGAGCCCTCCTACATTCCAATTGCCCTGCTCACAGGTAAGTCTGCCTATTCCGGGACAATTCCTGAGGATGTGGCAGGGAGAGCGTGGTGCTAGGGGGACTCCTGAGATACCTCTATGTTCTAAGAATCTGCAGTCAGGTCTGGTCTTTGAGTGCTTTTCTCCAAATAGTGACTACAAACTGTCCCAGTTCATCCCATCACTCAGGGAGGTAGGCTGACAAGAGCAAGGACAGAGTGAGCCTCAGGGTTAGATCTACCAGGTTCAATTCAAGCACCGTCACCTGGTTAGGCAGTAATACCATGAAGACCTCATCGAGCCTGCTTCCTCATTGACAAGATAGTAATTTCAGCACCTTATAGGTGGTTATGAGGTTACACAGCACA
The DNA here is from genome assembly GCA_004363605.1 of Indri indri. NCBI lineage: Eukaryota > Metazoa > Chordata > Mammalia > Primates > Indriidae > Indri > Indri indri. The sequence continues at coordinate 10,317 of RJWJ010002108.1, forward strand.
TCCTACAAACAGCAAAAAGGCAAAGGTGGGGAGGGCAGCTTGTCCTTTCAATGTCACGCTAGGACACTGTTTAATAGACGAACCCAGGGACTATTTATTTATCTAGGACAGGGGTCCCCATACTATGGCTCCCAGCCAAATCCCATCTGCCACGTATTTTGGGAAGTACAGTGTCCTTGGAACAGAGCCACACCCATTTGTGCAGTCCTCAGGGCTGCATCCTGTCCAACTGCAGAGTGCAGGGTTTGTGAGAGCGCGACACAGACGGTATGGCCTGCGGAACCTAACGTATTTACTCTCTGGCTCTTTGCACGGCAAGTTTGCCAAACCCTGATGTGCAGGAATATACCTGGGTTTGATTTTAGTATTTACTATATATTAAGGGCTTAGACACTGTGAAGCTACATGTTAACTTGTAGATCTCTATACAGCAGAAAAGATAACCCCCAAAGTTATAAAAATACAGCCCTGTAGGACATTCACTAATGGTGTATCCATTAGAGATTTGGATTTCCAAGGAAGCTGACCCTGTAATGGATATTAGTGGGCTGCAAGCTTAAGAAGGAATGTTGTAGAGGTCAACTCCTACAGAAGGTGGAGGGAAGGATGCAGGTGTGGGTAGCCTGAGAATTTGGGCTGGGATGCAGCTTCAACAGAAAGCTTAGCTGACCCTATGGGCAGTTCTGAAAATAGGTGGATGACTCCAGAGATCCATGCAGGGGGTGAGAGGGCTGGTCTGTATACCAGCTCCTAGGTCAGCAGTGGGTGCAGGATGCCTGGCTTCAGATAGGGAGGCTCTCTTCAGCCAAGGCAATCCTGAAGGGAGCTGACAGCTGAGAGCTTTCTGTTGGCAGTACTCCCAGAAGCTAGGCTACCTGAGGCTGATCTGAATGGTACATCACAATATCCCCCACACTTACCTAATGGTTCTCTTCCATCATTCTTTTTTATTTCAAAATGCCTATAAATACTCAATTCCTCAAAGGCTACTTTGATCTGGCTTTACCAACTTACTTGTTCCCTCATTAATGAGTTAAATAAAATAGTATTTGACTTGGGTTCACTCTAATTATATGAAGGGCATATTTTTAACTTTTTCACAATTATTTTTTGAAAGAATACACATGTTACATGGCAATTATTGCAATATTGTCATAAGGTAGAAAGCCTTTATTTAAAGCAAATGGGCAGTCCCCACCCAGCCAGGCCCTCGTGTCTTCTGAGCCTTGCAGTCCAGCCAGGACAGTCCTGAGGCCAGGGACTGAGGCCAGCAGAGAGTTCCTTCGCCTTAAAGGTCAGCATGGCTGGCTAGCTGGAGGGTGAGGGAGGCTGCTCAAACCAGAGAATTCTGGAAAAAATAACCACAGGAGAAACCAGAGGCTAGATCAATCTGCCTGTGGAGTTGTGTTTGTCAGAGCCTTAAAAGACACAGATCCTTTATTTGGTTTGTGCTAAAGCATGGGGACCAGAGAGTATTTTCCCTGGATTCTACTTAAGTCTGTTTGAGGAAGTAAAATGATAGATAACAGCATCTTGAACATCCTTGCTTTCAAATGCACAGTGAGAATCAGAATCATCAGGGCAGGACATAGGGACAGAGCTCTAGGTGAGGCCACTGGGAGGGGTCTGGAAGTCATGAATAAGGTGTCCAGGTCTCTGCAAGAGAGAGGTTTAGGGAAAGCTCGGGGAAGACTTAAGATATAATGTAGGCTTCCTGCAAACTGAGCACATGGCCATGATTAGGGACAGCAGGCAACTTGCTGAAAAATACAAGAAGAAGAAGATGGAAATGGATGGCTATGGTGATGGAGAGAGGGATATAATTACGTAATAAAGCAAATACAGCAAAATGTTAATTGGAGAATCATGACAGTGGGTATATGGGTATTAACTGTATAATTCTACTTTTTATGTTTAAAATTTTTCATAATAAAATATTGGGGAAAATGACTATTGATAGCACAGACAGGGCAAAACATAACCTCAGTCCTTCTACATTCCACATGTTAAGTGTGTACATCTTACAAAATATATATATTGCTATGCCTACATATAAAAATTATAGTCAGAAATGAATAAAACACACAAATATAATTAGAGTGTTGGGCATATAAACAAAGGGAGAGATACTCTATGTGGATTTTTATTTCATTTCTAGCAAGAAATTAATGCCACAATGCTTCCCAGACTGCATAATTCAGAAAACTGCAGACTATCTTTACTTTAATGTATGTTATTCTTAAATGCAACAGAAAATTGCTCAGGGAAAATGGCATTTATGAACTAGATGTCACAGAATGACAATTCAGAATGATGCAAAATGAAATCATTCAAACAACCTATGGAAAAACAGCAAGATTTAACTATTATAATTCCACGTAAGGGCCTGGCTGATTTGCCTGCACGAACAGCCTAAATGAACATGTAGAAAGCAAGGCCTGCCCCTTTTCTCATGTGAGAGCAAGAGACCCACCCTATTGTTACACAGATAGGAAAGGGCAGATTCTAGGTGTAATAATTACGCTACCTATGACACTAAGTGAATAGCGATCACATTTGCAAGGAGCCTACCTCACAGAGTTTTTGGGCTAGTGCTTTCAGAGAACAAGCTGGCATTGTCGCTACAAGGCATGGAGCCTGAGGCTAATGCACACATCTTGCCACCCAGCACCGAAGGCCAAGATGACCCTGGGATGCAAGGGGAGGCAGTGTGAGCTCAGGATCAGAGACCCAGGGAAATTTAGGGGCTGGGATAAGGGATGAGCTGGGTAACAGCCTGAGGGAAGACAGCAAAGGTACACAGGCCACCCACAGTCTTTTCCTGGTGACAAGTCAGAACTTACATTCATCTGAGGAGCATGCATCTCCAGTGTCATAACCTCAGTCAAGGAAAGATAGGGTTCCCTGTGCAGAGAACCAACAATGCCCACTTAGCCAAAACATATTCTGTAATGACAAGAACTCAAATGTTAGCTATTACTAATATTAACACAAGTAATTTTTATTGAGCATTTATTACATAGTAGGTACTATGCTAAGCAGTTTTACAGATTAATCCTCCTAACCATCATACAATCCTATGAGATACGTGCTATCACTACTGCATTTTGCAGAGAAAGAAACTGAGGTTCCATATTCCTAAGGCCACCCAGTTATTAGACAGAACAAGGATTGGCATCCGAGCTGTCTGATTCCAGAGTCACACTGAACAATCTAGCTACCTGCCCGTTACAAATCAAACAGTTATGCATCTGCCATTTGTATAACTGGAACTGCACGACTGAAACTAAGTGAATGAAGAGTGAAGAGCAACAGCAAGTTTATCTGCAAGAGCCAAAGACACACGTGCTCAGGATGTGATAAGAGAGGGGGCTGCCCACACTGGTTCACCGGTCTCTGAACCCAGCAGATGACACTGCCAACCCCATCTCCGAGACAGGGCAGCTGGGAGCCCTGCAAGGAAAGTATTGACTTCCAGCTCCTGACTCCCTGCCAGCCCTTCACTTTGCAGTGGCAAGAGGGCAGGCAGTATTCTCAAATCGGTTAATGGCGCGACCAAACCAAACCACAAACGAGGGCATAATTAAAGCTCTTTTACTTTGGTTTAAAGGTATCTGAAATCTGCCAAGAACAGATCACTACGTAGAGCAAAGCAGCACATCACGGAGTTTATCTGGTTTTTTCTTCTCCTGCTTGGGACTCTATGTGAGAAAGCCAATTATCTCCTGAGCATATACAGTGTGCCAAGACCTGGGCAAGGTGCTTTACACAAGCATTATCTTATTAAATACTGGCACGAACTGTGTGGCACAGGTGTCACTAACTTCAATTTAGGAGAGATTCAGAGAAGTTAAGCAACTTGTCCAAGGGCACACAGCTAGCCTGGCAGAATGATATTTTAAATGTAGGCAGTTGCATTTAGCCTGGTTTTATTAAACCATGTGCCTATCTTGAACATCCTTCATCACAAAGACAGAAGACAGGGCGAAAGCAGCAGGCCTTGAAAGTTTGTAGGATTGACATCTGTTTATTAGTATGAAGTGGCAAATCACCTCTGCATGGCAGCCCAGCAACCCTGGCATCGGCTGGGTTCTAAAACGCCAAAGTGCCAGGCCACGCCAAGATGCTGGGATGCCACGATGAGAACGAGCATTGTATGGCACCAGCTGCTGCGGGGCTCCTGTGCACAGAGGCAGTACCACCCCCCACCACCTCCTTTCTGTGTCCCCACATGGGACGGACAGGCATTTTCTTACTAAAGGAAGTCCCTGGGCGGGAGGGAGCCTAGAATTAGTGCCCTAGGGTTACTGTGGCAAGAGTTGGGCAGGGAGGGGTACTGGATAGCAAAACTCAGGCAGCAAACAGCTCAAGCCATCCTGTACTCCTGGGGAAATAACAGAGGGAGGGGGGAAGGGCAGACAGAGATGACAGTATTCTAAATAAGAAAAGGAAGTTATTAAAGAATAAAGTGAAATGCCATCAACCTATGTGCCCCTTCCGTACTAACTCTGAATTCCAAGGCATTTCTAAATCTGTCCCTGACCCAGCAGTGAAGCAGGCACTTGACAGTGACAGTAACACTCGGCCTTCATACACACCAGTCACTTGTGCCTTCCCGCAAAAGGCCATCACAGCTACCAAGGATTCCACTGGAACCCGAGGCGTGGCCACCACACAGACACGAGCAGAAAGGCAGGCGGCGGATGCACTCCGCTCCCTCTTCCAGCCAACCGCAACTTCAGCTGCGGGCGGATCCTTTAACCTCCTGAGCCCGGGGTTCGGGACGATAACGTAAATTGCAAGACTGGAAACCGAACGTGTAAGGCACTCGTCAGCACCTGCCATCGCCTGGGCTCGTGGAATACCCTTGATTACTTATAGTCACAACTTCGAAAGAGGATCAGCAGATGCCGTCGCATCATACAGCACATCACACGCCTCGAGTCTTGTCTGGAGTTAAGCTCGACTGTCCAGATTGATGTAGTCAGTGCGAGGTCCTGACAGCGAAGCCACAAAGTTAAGGACAGTGAACGCATCCGTGTGCCAGTGAGTGACTTAGCAGTAAGCACATAAATACGGTCACGCTGCAGAAACAGCACTGATGCTGAGACTGGATGTCACCTCTCTCTTTGGAAGGGCAGAGCATGAAGCGGTAAATCACCAAGAGCAAGTGAAGGCTCACGCAGGGACCCTGGGCGCGGGCGCTGCTGAGAACCTCACGCTGGTGGGGAGACCAAGCGGGAGCTGCCCTAACCCAGGGAAGTTACCGGGGGCCAGGGCTACAGGCCTGATCTTGCCTAACAGGAGGAGTTGGCGGGAAGCGGGGCAGGGAATGTCAATTTAAAGGGAGGCATGGGAGATGAGCACTGATATCATTTTCCACTTAAGAGTTAGCTCATGAGAAAAAGATACACTCCTAAGCTTCCAATGTGGATTTGTGTGCTCTCTTACTACTGAAGGGAAAAACGTTCCATTACACAATTAAGGGAGACCAAGGGGACGTGCATGGTACAGAGAAGGAAGGGTATAACCAAAGGTGAAGATGTAGAGGCCAGGAGGGATACCGGGGCAATGGAGTGCTCAGATGTGCTTGCCCAAATACTGAAAAGAGACCAATTCAGCCTTCCTGTGGCTCACGGGGCCCTGCAGGATCTGGTCTCCCGGCCACCTCTCAGCTCTCGTCTCCTGCCACTTCCCCCTTGCTCCCTCTGCTAGAAACGCACTGGCCTTTCTGTTCCCTGACCACAGCAAGCATGCTTCAACCCGAGGGCCTTTGCATTGCCTGTTCCCTCTGCCTGAAATATTCTTGCTCCGAATAGCTGTATACCTTGATCCCACACTTCCTTCAAATCTATGCGAATGTCACCTGCCTAAAGAGGCCTTTAGAGAAAGGTCCATCCCATTTGTTAGCAGCCAAAAAATGGGGAAAGGGGAGGCAGGGAACCAGTGTAGAGAGCATATGGCTGTTCACAGCAGGGATCTGCCCAAACTGCCTGTCGTGAATGGAATCAAGGGCAGAGAATGATGCCCTTGTTCGAGGGCCATCAAAGCAGTTCAAGGATTGATATCTCGCAAACGCCAGAACCAACCGAGGGCCCATACGAAGCCTTGCTAGAAGACGGCGGGGACGCTGGGGCAGCTGCCCAGCAGGAAAGGGCTCCTTTTTCCTGTAATGCAGGATTCCCGACACTCTGGAGTTTGGGCTGCTGGAAAAGAGGCATCTGCCTGGCTTCTGCCTGAGACGCAGGAGCCAGGGCAGCACTCTGGTTTCAGATGGCCTTTGTCTCTTGGAGCAGGCGACTGGGAAGCTGCTGACCGCTGAGCTCACTCAAAGAGAAGCCACCTGCCTGTCGTTAGGAGTGAGCCCTCGGGAGATGGCCCTGGAGAAGGGAGATGGTGAGAAAAGGCCTAGTCAGGTGTGGGGCTCAGTTCTCGGGGCTGGAGAGCGATGAGCAGGGAGCAGAGAGGACAACAAAGCCCCTGCGCCTTCTGGAGCTTTCTACCGGGGACCCAGAGCAGAAAGGCAGGCGCAACACCCCCACCACCTCCTTTCTGTGCCCCGACATGGGATGGACGGGCGTTTTCTTACGAAAGGAGCAAGAACTGGAGCGCCCGCACAACTCTCCCTTTTCCCAGAAGCTTTCCTGGTGCACCGGAGACGAGCACGAGCCCCCACGCTCCAGGAAACAGGCGCGCTCGCCAGAAGGGCTCCAGCCCGAGGACCCCAGTGTTTGAGACAGACGCTGGTTAACCTCTGCAGAGCTCAGTATGCCCAGGTCTAAGGAAACAGGCTTTTTTTTAAAAGAGAGTTAAATGAGGTAATTTGTGAAAAATTCTCAGCATGGGGCCTGGCATAAAGTAAGAATGCAAAAGATGCTTAATTCGAACAAATAATTTCAATGAGGTAAAAAAAAATGTCAAAATTAAAACCAAAATCTAATTATCGAAGCTTTCTAGGGAGATGCAAATTGTCACGATCACTTAAACCTCATTTAATACTAGAAAATAGACATTTCATAATAATTTCTGTTTTTGGTGATTCACATAATCTCTGTTGAATAAATCAATGATGGTTTCTTCATTTTAAAACAATTTTTCATTATTAAAAAAAAAGGCTGTGGAGTCAGAACGCCCACTTTTGATTCCAGTGCTGCCACTTTCAAGCTGTGTGACATGGACAAAGCTTCCTGACCTCTCAGGACCCCAGAATCCTCATCTATAAAACAAAGACAATAGTCACACCTGTTTCGCAGGGTTCTGGAAGGATTCAACAGGTTAATCCCAGAAAAACCTTAGAACACTGTTAGATGTTGCCCCTATTCTTACCACTCTTATTAACGTTATTTTGATCATTAATTATGTGACCAGATAGCTGATGCTATCCTGGTAAAGCTTTCCCATCGGGCCAGACCTTTGTGTGAAACCGGGTCCCCTCAGCTGCCTGCTCTATGACGTGTTTCTGTGAGCATTTCAGTACGAGCATGAAACCCACAACAGACCAACAGCATTTAGCACGGTGCCTGGCACAGGGTGTAGAATCACGGAAGGAGAAGCGACGGCAGCAACTGCGCTATACCATTAGGATGCTGTGCGGCCATTTGTAATTAGGATATTACAAACATGGTTCTGCTCCCAAACTAGTCATGGCCAAAATGTCCACGCACGACCCAGTAAAACACATGAAATAATCCTGAGTATGAATAATGCGTAAGTGCATCGCCTTAGTAATTATTAAGGGTTATAAATCACAACAGCCACTTAAAGGGTATATAATGGCATAAAATAAGATAATTACAAATAACCGAGAGAGGGAAATCCCTACGGAAACAGCTGCTACGTGTAACGAAATGCAAGGGGATAGGGTGTTGAAGACGTGGAGGTTTCTAAACGTCCCAGCGAGCCAAAGTGCGGCAGGTCCCACGGGGGAGCGCCAGCATCGCAGCAAGGGAACCAGGCAGGGATTGGATGTTCTGATCCCAAACTGGCGCTGTTTCCACCAAGAAGCTTCGCATCTCTGGCATTCCCTCTGGTGCCTCAGCTGATGGAGTGAAAAGGCAAACCAGAAAGAGGGGCTCCCAGGGTCTCGGTGCCAAGTTTCTCTCTTCACTCTCAGAGCAAGCGGAGTTCACAAAGGAAGAACGCTGGGCACCTGGCGTAAGTGAAACCCAGGCCATCCACTGCCAGCTGTTAAAAATAAAGGCGGGGAGGAGTGCCGGTGGGGAGCAGGAGAGGGGTGTCTTATTATCAAGCAGGCTCGAAGCACCTGGGCAACCTGAGGACTGAGAGGAGCTACCAGAGAGGACTGAGAGCCGAATGGCTGGAGCACGGGGCTCCATCCCAGTCCCTGCCATTTATCTCTCTGTTTACAGCGGACGGCGCCTGCCGGGCCTGCAGCGTGGCTGGTGTCCCATCTGCAATTCCCTTACTCTCCCGGCACTGGTAAAGCAGCCCAACCAACTTCTTAAAGAACAAGCTGATATTATATCTCCTTGGGATACCAGGTGATGCCTAATTGTAAAGAAAACTTGATGAGGTTATAGGTACTGCACATATTCGGTAAAATCCGAGTGGGACTGAGAGGTCATGCATGGTGGGGGTGGAAGTGGAAGGTACAGAGTATACAGGATCATTCTGTATTACTTCTTACCACGGCATGGGGATCTGCAATGATCTCAAAATGAACAGTTAAAGAAATATGTGCATATGTGTATATGTGTCTGTATATGCACACATAAATACACATATATATATATATATTTCCAATAGTGCTATTAGCTTATTTACAAGGAGGTCTGGTCTAGTTCAATTACTGCCTCTGGAATCCCCAAGTAGGAGGGAATAACTCGTAGCCCAGCTGTTCACTTTCCTTCCCAGTCCACTCTATGATTTTGGTCAATATCTCCTTGCCAAATACACATATACGCCCATATACATACGTACACACATACATATACATACATACACACAAACACATACAGGCTGAGGAACATATCTACCTATCCAGAGCGCTTTTTTTCCCCCAAAGAGACTCAACAGAAGGAGAACACAGGCCAGCTTCATTCAGACATTCTGCACGAGCCCCAAGCATCTTATTAAAGAGATCCAGGTGCCCTCCCTGGGACTCGCCAGGCCACCTCTGCTGCCACACACAGCTGTAGTTACACAAAATCTCATCTGGAGCCTCTGAGACCATCAGCACCTCTTCAGGGATCTTACTAAAACTTTGGTTGCACATCAGAACTGAACAAGCACTGTCTAAAACAAAAGTTTCACGCAGAAAGTCACAGACCTATCCTCTCACCGCACCTCTACAGGAGGAAAATGGACTATTAGCCGATACGGGCTACATCTGTGATAGGGACGCCCATACATGTGTAGTAATCGGAAGCCCACCTTCAAACTATGATGTGCTGTGCAGTTGGAACGATTATATGAATCCCCTGACGCCCTTTTTTCTCTCCTTTGTATTTTTTTCTTAATTTTCAGCCACATTTTTGTTTGCAACCTGAAAACCACACAAATGCTGACTTCCGTTACACGCACACACATCATGCTGGCGACAACTGTACAAGCACACCATTCTCTCAGACACACTCATAATTTCCCCCAAGTGTCATATAAATTTCAAACCATTAAATAAAAATGATGTTATACTGTCCTTGCGGATGTTACTAACCCTCACCCCCACCAATGACATCACTGTTTCCATAGTAACTAATGTACTTCAAAGTAGAAAATGCAGATGGTGGCTTTAAAAAAAAAAAAAAAAGGCAGACAAAATAAGTGATAGAAACCAAGGCTATCACAGTGCTAGTGGCGTGCCGAATGTACCTGCATCAGAGGTGCCAACTCAGGGACAAGCAATAAATATTTTAGTAGAACCCTTATGCTAACAGATATTCTATATAACAGCGGCCTATCAAATTACACAACTGCCTTCAGGAAAGCAGCTGCCCAATTCAGCGCACTCACCCCTCCGAATTTACATGCGGGTGAAAGTGTGTGTGCAGATCACAGGCTCATTTTCAAAATAGAGTCATGTACTTTATAGATATGGTGTAATTACGCCTAATTGAGAATAGCTATTTCAGAAATACTTGAATGCCAGGAAGAACCACCGCAACTGCTCACAAGAGCGAAATGGATGGAACTGGGAGAGAGGAAAAAGGTCCCAATTCCTGTTTCCTAAATGTGAGAAGAAGATTATAAAATCTCTATGAAATGCAACATTATTCTCTTGAAGCACAAGGCCCTTCTGATGAAACACGGGTACTCTTTCGATTATGGGAAGTATTTCATTGTTTAGATGCCCGTGAAGGAAGATTTTTCTGGGCACAAAAATCCACGCTCTGAGTTGTGAGGAAGGCAGCTAGGAAGTGACAGTTCTGGATGGTTTGACACAAAACTAGAATCTGGTTTTAAAACATAACAGAGTGTGGTGGGAATGTCGGTCTGTCCCTGTCACGGTGCCCTTCTTAACACTGTCTGTACACTGCACAGAAGCTCCAAGTGTCCCATCATCTAGTTTCCGTGCTATTGGGGCCCATATGTAGAAGACCATGAGATGACACCATGTCCTGCAAACAGTCAGTCAGCTGATTTCTTCTGATGGCATCTGGCTACCACCAAAGACAATGAGCACCTGGAGCCCATGGAAAGTGTCTAAATCCACTCCCCATTGAAGTTTCAGATGATGGTGGTTTCATTTCTGGGATGCTAGGCTTTGCCTTATTTTGTCAGCACAGTCTTCTGTGTTCCTGCCTAGCCTGACCTTCAGGAAAACTCTGAGATTCTAGCATCCCGCAGGACAGCCTCTGTGTGGCCCATCACCTACCTGGAGAATGGAAGACTAGGGAGAGGTGCCTCCATCCATCCCCTCCCTCCCTAACTTCTGGCTGCAGACTCAGATCACACCACGAATCTCAAATTGCTTGGAGCCTCCCTGAGCTACTATCTTCCTGCAATACCTCTTTCCACAGGTCACGCCACTTTTTGCAAAAACCAGTAATCATTCCTTTTTGCTTAGTAGATTGCGCCTAGACTTCAAGAACTTTCCTTGCCTGGCTGGAACTTCCATCCAACGAGGCCCTCCTCCTTCGCCTTCCCAAAGGCCTTTCCTGACATGCTGCCCCCCTCTTCTCCAGACAGCACCCCTCCCCTCTGCTGCTGAGCCTCTGTTTCTGCAAGATCCACTTCAGTTTTCTCCTTTGTGACTTCAAGGGCCTTTCCCACCTCCAGAAAGGGACTTTTACATTCAACCACCTACACTCACTTTTTCAAGAAAATCAGCCATTGCTCTGACGTCATGAGCAAAAGTTCCACAACATAAGCTCCTTTAACAGCAGAGATTTCTGTGTGTTTTGATATGCTGTGTCCCCAATATCTAGAAGAGTGCCTGGCAAATCACGGAAGCTGGATAAATGGGTCTTGAACTTATAAGGTAGCTTCAGAGAATACAAACATCTAAAATTTTTAAGGGTAAGGGAGAGAAGAGAGTAGGGTCTGATATCAAAATTTAAAAATACATACAAGGAGAGCTGCCATCATCATTTTTAGAGGCTTCACACCAAATTAATTAAAAGATTAAATAGCTATTTAAGTGGTTAGGAGACAACATAAAACATAAGGGAAAAGATTCTTCCACAATAGAATTAAATTTAATGCCTCAGATCAATAAAAACTATCTTAAGGATCAGGAAATGAATCAAGTAACATAAGCGGCACGAAATAGAGAATGACTTTGGGGAAGTGGTCTGTTTCTGTCCAAATGCAGAAGGAACTTATGGAAATGAGGTTTCTCATTCAGTGGATTTGAATCAGATCCATTTGGGTCAAACAGCAGGACCCCGAACGTACTGGCAGAAGTGAAATGTCTATAATTAGCTGCTAGAGTTATTGTTTGCAGGCAGGAGATGTGAATGGGGGCAGGCCAGAGATCGCATAGAACACCCCTCCACCACGGACCTCGTCCGTGCAGGGAGCAGAGGGAAGCACTCCCTGCGGCGTCATCCAGAAGGTGCCGGGCAAAGCACAAGCAGGCCTATTCAACATACTGGTTGGGAGAAAAGGCCCACGAGTACGGGGAACAGCTTCCGTTTGAAGGCCTTAAGAACCACCAGTTACCCAGCTGAAAGAACCCCTGTGAGTCATGCCAGCCTTTTGTTTCCCCAGCCAGGCTTAGATCTGCAGGAGGGGTTTGCCCAGAGGAAAGAATCAGCCTTCCGCTCTAGGTGAAAAAGACTGGGAAGGTTGGGAAATGCTACCCCTGGGAATGAAAGCTGAAAGCAGGAATTTAACAGGAGGTAGCATCTTATCTGGGGAGCTGGAACCCAGAGATCTGAGGCTACAACTCTAAGAATTCTTTAAGAATCTGGGGCAGGGGTCAGCAAACTTTTCTGTGAAAGGCCAGATAGTGGGTATTTTAGGCTTTGCATGCCATACTACTTGCAGGCCATATGGTTTCTGTCATATGATAATAATATATACATGAATCAGCATGGCTATGTTCCAATAAAACTCGACTTACAAAAATAGACGGCAGGCCGGATTTGGCCCACGGGCTGCAATTTGCCAACCCCTGCTCTAGAATCATTGTCACTGCTCCATGTTTGTGCCTGATATCCCCAGGGTTCTCCACTGTGAGCTGCAGCAAAACCTTCACAGCAAAAAGGGCCTGAGAAACCATCTCCAGGGACCCATGGGAGGGATGACAGACAATGAGGCCAGTACTCATCGCACATGCCAGGCACCGTGCTAAGTGCTTCCCAGGTGGTAACTCATTTCACGCTCAGGAGAACCCTCTGTGGCAGGTACTCTTATCACCCCCAAGTGACAGATGACGAAGCAGAAGTCCAAAGGGTGAGGAACCAACCCAGAATCACACACAACGGGAAGAGCTGGGATTGGCATCCGGGCAGTCTTGCTCCAGAGTGAAGTTTTTACACCATGGATAGAATAAACTGGAAAGTCGATGCCGACATCATGCCATTGAACCGGGGAGAAGACCACAGTGGGCAGGGGAGAGGGAAGCAGGAGGAGTTGCCTGAGAAGTGAGTTTGTAATAGAAATGTGGCTTGGGTCCCCAACACCGAACTGCAAAGTGGGACGGCACTGCCACCGTCAAAGGACTAAATGAGATAACGTGCATCAAGTGTTTCATCCAGTGCCAGGCACAGAGCAGATGCTCAATAAATGCTAGAGACTATTATCACTGGACACCGAGTCAGTACCTACTCAGGATTTCCACAACTGCCTCATCTGTTAAAGGGTGCCAACACCGATTGCCAACATCAAGGGAGCGAATGTCCCCCTCACGTGGAGCGGTGTGGATGTGACCACCCATCTTAACCCAGTGGTCGGCCTCAGCATCATGAGCTGGGCTCAACCGGACATTTTAATCCAAAGTACTTAAAAGAATTCCTTACCAGTTATCTCATGTAATCCAGCAAAACTTAAATCCAGTCTAGCAAAAACTAACTTCCGACGCACGCAAAGCACAGAGAAGAGAGGACAAGTTAGATCAAACCACAGGGAAATAATCGGATAAATTCAGAATATGGAACATTCTGTGAAATGTTCCGTGGAATGGCAACTGGCCTCCTCAACAAGTTAACATAGTGGAAAACAGTGGGGAAATTATTCTAGATTAAAAGAGACTGAAGGTATAGCTAATGTGTGGATGCAACCAAAGTGCCCCTCAACAGACGACTGACGGATAAGCAAAATGCTGCGAGCGTACACCATGGAATATTATTCAGCCTTTAAAAAGAAAGGAAATTCTGACACTGGAAGACACTTGAGGACATTATGCTAAGTGAACTAAGCCTGCCACAAAAGGACAAATGCTGCACGATTCCACTTCTGTGAGGTACCTAGAGTAGTCGACATCACAGAGCCAGAAAGAAAGTAGAATGGGGTTGCCAGGGTGGGGCAGGGGAAACGGGGAGTCACTGAGTAACGGGTATGCAGTCTCAGTGGGGGATGACACAGAGTTCTGGAGATGGATGGTGGCACGGTGGCTATGGCACAACACTGTGAATGTATCATGCTTAATGCTGTCAGCCCCCATATCCGACATCTCACTTTCCTCGGTTTCAGTTACCCAAGGCCAACTACGGTCGGAAAATAGGTGAGTACAGAACAATAAGACATTTTGAGAGAGAGAGAGACCAGATTCACATGATTTTTTTTTCTTTTCTTTTTACAGACAGCGTCTCACTCTATCGCCCAGGCTTGAGTGCAGTGGCACAATCACAGCTCACTGCAGCCTCAAACTCCCGGGCTCAAGTCATCCTCCTACTTCAGCCTTCCAAGTAGCTAAGACCACAGGTGCGCACCACCATGCACAGCCAATCTTTCTCATTTTTTGTAGAGATGGGGTCTCCCTATGTTGCTCAAGCTGGTCTCGAACTCCCAGCCTCAAGAGATCCTCCAACCTTGGCCTCCCAAAACGCTTGGATTACAGGCGTGAGCCACCACACCCAGCTCACATAACTTTTCTTACTGTATATTGTTATAATTGTTCTACTTTATTATTAGTTTTTGTTGTTAATCTCTTACTGTCCCTAATTTATAAATTAAACTTTATCAAAGGTATGTACATACAGAAAAAAATGTAGCATATAGGGTTTGTACTATCTGAGGTTTCAGGCATCCCTTGGGGAACTTGGAACATACTCCCTGTAGGTAAGGTGCCATTGTACCACTGAGTTCAGTGAGTTCAATTAAAAATGGTGAAGATGGTAAATTTTATTTACTCGTATTTTGCCACAATAAAAAAAAACTGAAAGTAAAGGACACTGAAAGTCATACAAGTCATACAAGTGAAATGTATGGTCTTTAATAGGTTTGTGGTTGTTTAAAAGCAGATAAATAGTTCCAGAGAAAGAGCTAAGTATAGAGCTAGAAATGGCAATAGCAATAGCAATATTTTGGTAATGTTTGGAGAAACCTGAATATGTAGGGTGTATTAATTGAAATTAGGGAGTAGTTAATTTTGTTAGGAGTGATAATAGCATATGGTTTTAGAGGGAAATGACCATATTTTATGGAGAGGCATACTGAAGTATTGAGGTATAAAGTGTCATTATTTCTATAATTTACTTTAAAATGGTTCTGGGAAAAAAAGTATATGTATATATTTACAGAAGGAAGGATGTAGGTGTATACACATGACAAAAACGTGCCAAATCTTAACAATTATTCAATCCTAGGTGCAGAGTACATGAGTATTCACTGTACTATCTTTTCCACTCTCTTGAGAAGTTTCAACATAGAATTAAAAACAAAAGTGGGGCAAAAATACCCCACAGATATCCCAGGGTGGCTGTAAATCTCAAATGATATAATCCTGGACAACACGTTGAAACCCGTTCAACAATTCCACATGTATAAAATGGCATTGTACCCAATTTTTGTTTTTGTTTTTGAGAAGAAAACTGAGACCCACAGTAAATAGATGACTCCCCCACCAGCGATCTTTCAACAAATGTCAAAATGTTACTCAGCCCTGCAGAATGCTTTTTCAATATGGTAAATGTAATTTTGTGCTAAGATTTTGAAAAATGACCATTTGTTGAAGAAGTAAATACTAATTAGAGTGTCTGCTCACACTGGCACAGAGCACTCTGTAATTTTGCGGGAGTTGTTATGGCAGAAATATTACATAATGGCCCATGTTTTTGAGAGGCTGGCTGTTCAGATCGAGAACACAGGTAACAACATGCAGGGAGTGGGGGCCCTGTGACCAGCCCTGGAATGTAGAAAAGTTCTTTTTCAGAGCACTCCCATCACTTGCAGATGCTGCCATGGCCTAAAGGGAAGGACAGGAACAGATGACAGATTCTCTAGCCTCAATAAAGTCATGTTCAACGTTCATTACCTTTTACCTCAGTTTAACATATTATCAGCCACGTGAGTTGTATTTAACTCACGCTAGTTTTGAGCCTAGGGCCTCATGAAGCGTATGTAACTCACACGTCTCTTCACCTTGGGAGCTGCGTGAACTGCTTTTCAAGTTGCATATAACTCACGTACAGAAATCAATAAAAAAATAACAAATTTTTAATTAAATTAGAAAGGATCATTTTGTTTTTGAAGTTTTTATTTTATTTTTGTAACAGAACACCAGGGTCCCAAGGAAAAATGTTTTTTTCTAGTGTGGCAGTCAATGTGTTAAAAAAGAAAGAGAGCACAGTGTTCTCTCACAAGTGGTAACTTATTAAATCAATATCAAAACACTCTACTTGCTCAAGCATTCAATTCAGGGGGGGATTTTTTTGAGGAGGTATGTTCTGAGGAAAGAGAAGGGATGTTAGACCAAGCTAGGACCCCGAGGATCAAACACTAGCTGTGTCAGCTTGGGGGAGTTCTTTAACTTCTCTGAGCCCTAGTTTCCTTATCTGTAAAACTGAAATAATGGCATGTACCTCGTGGGACTTGCGTGAGAGTTAAATCAGACCATTTACTTACTTCTTGGCACACACACACCCTCCAAAGATGTCCATTCCCCTTCCACAGAGCGCCTGACTCCCCCTTCTTTTGTGACCACCCCCTTGAATCTCATCATCTCATTTTGTAATTCTGAAAAGCAATGAGGAATCAGGATTTACATCAGCAAAACAAAACTATAAGCAACCTGCCATACACAAATTGTGGGATGGAATACAACGGAATATTATAGAATCTTCTCAAATGGTGCTAGACACTTCCCAGTTAAAATGCAGAATTCAACTTCCATACAAAATCTCACTCTTCCCAAATCTTAACCCAAAAAAGTTTAAAGCAGAAATATTCATCAACCAAAAAATAAAAACACACACATACGTTAAGAAAGTGAGCATCATAAACTCAAAAAGTGGCTGCCAAGGAAAGCAAAGGAAGAATGGTCCAGGGTGGCAAGGCTCGTAGCTCTGGCATCCAGCACCCTCAGGGAGATGAAACAGTGAATAAATTAAAGTCCTCAGAGTTTTCATTAACATCACCAAATCTGGAGAAAAACACCCTGAGTAGTTATCCATATATTCCTCTCTTCTGACTAAGGAAGAGTAAAAACATCCACTGGGGAGAAAAGGATGAAACGATGCCCCGAACCATGGTGCTGATTATCTCGGCTGGAAGGCAGGGAAGGCTCTGGGAGTGCAGTGAGATCCACAGCTAATCTGAGGCCAGAGAACACTGCCGCAGGGCATGCAGCATGTGCCCCATACACAGCCGGACTGAACCCACTCAACACGACCTGCAAGAGATCCCAGAAGCCAAAGCTGCCAAGCTCACATCTGGCCAAGACTACTCAGCACCCAGCACACCGCCTGCTGTAGCTTAGCTGGCCCCAGCCGCCTCGCATGTCTTCAGGTTATAGAAAGCATGAACAGAAACTGAAGAGCTGCCTTCAAATTCAGCTTGGTGGCAAAGGAGAACAAAGGAGAGGCTTCAAGTGAAGCAATCGAAGATCTGGGCTGAGTTAGGCAAAAATAAAATGAAAAAGCAAGCAAATGACAAGGCATGGCATCTATAAACACAGACTCCTGGGGGGAAAGGCAAGAAAGCAACATTGTATGAGAGACAAAGAACTCGGCCTAAGAAGAAAACATAACCAACTAAGAGGAGGATTCTCCCCAAAAGACCTTTGAGCCATAGAATTTAATAAGAGTATGAGTTTAATATATCAAGAACTTAAAGGCAACATGTTAAAAATTTTTTTAAGAAAAATAAGATTATAAACCTAAAGTAATAAACTAGGGAATAAAATCAACAATAGAAAATAAACATGTGCAATAGAATCTACATGGAACAAAAGAAAGATGGCTTAAAATCAATTTATTGACTAAGAGGAAAGCTAAAAATAAATGCAGGGAACATAAAGAAAAACAAGGGATGAGCAATCCAAGCAAAGCAAATGCTACGGAGCTCAATAGCAATCCAACACGCGGACAACCGGCACCCTCACAGTAGAGCACGCACCTCTCAGAACCAAGCGCTTGAAGAGATAATACAAGAAAATTCTCCTGAAACAAATAAAGAATAGAATATGCTGATTGAAAGGACACGTCAAGTTCCAAAAAATGACATGTATAATGCAGCAGTAATATATATTAGGATTAAGTTATACGTCGAATATTAAGAAGTAATTCCTCATACCTCTAACCTATAAGCAAATAATCTACAAGGGAGGAAAAATAAGGCCAGCCTTGGAGGCTTCTACAACAACATTCGAGGGCAGAAGACAGTGACTTCTTTCAAGTTTTACTGAAGTAAATCTACTAAATTTCAGTGAAATTAAATTTACTACTTTGCATTTTAAGAACAAATATTTTACAAAGTGTATATAGTCAGCCAGCCATTTTTCCATGTATAAGAATAGAAAGAACTCTACATTGATATATTCTGGATAATAATTATTACAAGGGGAATTATTCTTCCCTCCTCCTAAAATTCATACCTCGATACATACTAGAGGAACTTCCACCTTCCGGAAGTAACGGAGAAAAAGCGTCTGCTCTCCTGACTTCCTCACTCCATCCTCCTCGAAGGGAGGACTGGCAACTTATCCAACTGGTAAAATTTCAGGTAGAAACCTAGAAAGCTTGAGCCGACCTCTTTCTTTCCCCGTCTTCTGTGAACAGTCCTCGGGATGCACACATTCTCTGCCCCTCCAGGAAGTAGGCTTACCTGAGCAGGTGCGCACCTGCAGGGACGAAGCCTGCAGCTCTGACTGGGCGAATTTTATTCTGGGGACAGAGTAGTAATAAGCCTGAATCTGGCCAAGAACTGAGTGTTCCAATCCAAACCCCCGATTTTCCATACGAACCTCAAGATGGTATTTTAACACCCCTGTGGCTGGCTGGTATGTCCACTTCTCCATCGATTCTTCATCAGGAAAGTGTTAGAGTGAGGGCAGAGAATACAGTGTGATTTCACTGTCTCTCCTTAAACCCCAACATCAGTCGTGATTATTTCTGAATGGAGGATTTGGAATATTTAAAAATATTTTTTACCTGAACTTTTCTTAATGAATATATAGTCTTTATAAAAACAATAAGATCATTTTTCTTTAAAACCATAACACTGGAGAAGAACATCTGACGTTACAGAAAAGTAAATCGTAATGGTTTAGGAGAAAGAGCAGGTTCCTAAATAGAATGTAGGGTGAGATCCAATTTAATTATTATTTTTAAAAAATCACAATAGTAACACACACTGCGGAGAGGCCTGGGCTAAGCCCTTTGGATGGATTACCTCATTTAGAATTCACGAGCTCATCAGAAGTGGGTATAAATATCATCCCAGTCTTAGGAGATAAGGAAACTGAGAATTAGAGAAGGAAAGCAATTTGCCCAAAGCCAGACAAGACGAACCAGTAGCAGACGAGGACTCCCGAGACCCCAAAGCCCAACACCCTGTACCACTTTGTGGTCCTGAAATCATATATCAGTGCGGGTCACAGAGAGACACTTAAAGGACACACACCAAAATGTCGACAGTTTATCTCCAGGTTCTTGGGATTTTGAATGCTTGTTGTTCTTTTTTTTTAAAATGTATCTATGTTTATCTCTATGTTCCAAGTTGTCAAGGACACATACATTCCTTTTGTGATAAGTAAAACAGTAATGTCTTTATAATACAAAAAAAAAAAGCCACAGCATGAACTTGGAGTTAGTGCTAGAGCGAGGTAATGAGCATGTAAAGATAATATACACGTGATGCTCACACAGCTCTCCAGCCAGCTCAGCCGGTGCACAAGTCAGTGGCCACGGGCAGGCCACGGACAGGGGCAACGGTCTGGCCTGACTCCACACACCCTTCCACATGGGCCTCGAAGCTGAAGGGAAACCACCTCAGTAAGGGCCCCACCAGCCTCCCAGCCCCAGATCCCCTGGGGCCCTCATCCCGACAGCCGGTTAGGTCTGCACACAGGCTGGCTTCTCTCTCAGGCCCTAATGACTATCTATTCCAAGGAGGAGTGGCCGCTCTCAGCAGCTTGCCAAGTTCTTCCCAAGGAGAACAGGAGGGGAAGTTTGAAGGGCCTCCATCCAATTTTTAAACTGTAAACTGCACGCCCACTTTTTGTTTGGAGACATTTCCTGTGTGTGAACACAGTTTGTTCTGTTACCAGCTTTAAAGTTATCCAGAACTGATACATCCGAGGCCAAGCAAATGTGTTAACAAAAAAAAAAAGTCAAATATAATAGAACCTTTCCTAATGTTGTTAGTTCATCTTGTAGAAATCTAATTTGTAGATAATGCAAAAGAGCAGTTCAAGACAGAGGTGTCATTGTGTCCTCAGGGCCAGGACCCTCTAGCTCCCTCTCCTCCTGAGCTGCGCCCATCTCAGTGAGCACGGTGTTCCAGGACAACCGGGTCCTTCAGCCCCTTGGCCACACCATGCCATGAAGCCATGCTTGCTTCTAGCCAAGTCTGAGCATGCCCTGCACGCGGTTCCCTCCAGGCTGGTAGACAGACTTCCATCATCATTTTACCACGCCACTTCAAAGCGAGGGAGGAGGGGTGGAGGGATAGAAGCTTTGCCAAGAGAGGTGCCGACAGCCCCCGCACTGCTAACTGGAGCAGAGATACACTGTGCCAGCCCTGACATGCCCCTGTGTGGCTGCAGCCCTGGGTTCCCAGCCCACCCCTGCTCCATCGCAGTCTTCCCAATCTCATCCCACCCCAAGGACTTCCCTCAGCCAGCCTCTTACCAACACTGCACCTGACGTCTTGCTACCCTTAGATCTTCCCCTGACCAAGGCTGAGGAAATTAAGCTACATCCCCAACCGTAAACATTCTCCCTATCCATCCAGGCCCATCTCCAACACCACCTCCCACCTTGGCCCAACGCTTTGCTTCTTTTTTCAGACACCACACTGTCCCGTGTAACACAACCAGACTAGACACAAAACTTGAACAGGGCTCAACCGCCGCCTGGCCCAGGACCTAACACATTCTAATGAATGAGTCATTAATGAAAAAATTATAAACATGCCATCTCCCCCAGTAGGATAAATCAACTCCACGAGGGCCAAGAACATGCCTTACTCAACTCTATATTGCTTGCAGCACTTAAGGAAGTTGTCGAAGTTAATTAGTTTGGCAGAGACCAAGCTGGCATTTTTTTTAAAGGGAGCCTGTGCTGAGAAATTCTGAGAATCATACCACTCCCACCCCCACCAAAAAAACCATGGAGAGGGATGAGATTAGAATGCAGATATCTGGTCCTAACTTGACACATACCTGGCCAAATCTGAGACCGGCTTTATCACAGCGCACAGTGATAAAGTCTCTTTTGGTATCACCGAATCTGATAGGGTTTCAAGGAGGAGACAGAGCCAGCTGGAAATTTTACCAGACCTAGTTCCTGGTAAGGAGCCCTGGGCATGAGGGGTGGGGGACACGTATGAGGACACATGTCCACACACACACACAGTTCTCACCCACGTCTGTCTGGGGTTCTTCACACGCATTCCCCTAATCAGATGGCATGATCATCCAGTCCAATCCCTGCATCCAGCTACGCCCAGAAAGTGGGAAGGACTTGTTCAGAGCTACTCAATCATCCGGTCAGGTTCACTCCCACAAATCCAACCACCACCCCCCCAGAGAGACACACGGTTACCTTCTTCCAGAAGGGAAACAAGGATTGTGAGCACTTCTTCAAAGACAGGAGCGACTGTCTCACCAAATCCCATAATCCTCCTACCTAACCCTAACCCTTAAGAGGACAGAGTTTGCCTTTGTTTTCTTTGTACCCACAGACTATTTTAGGGTCCTTTGCTCTTTTTTTCCCCTGGTGTTATGAGTTGAATTGTGTCAAGCCCTAACTCCCTGTACCTGTGAATGTGACCTTATTTGGAAACAAGGGTTTAGCGGATGTAAGCACGTAAAATGAGGTCATTCGGATGAGCCTTAATCCAACGTGACTGGCGTCCTTCTAAGAAGAGAAGAGAGAGACATGGGGGAAATGCCACGTGACGATGAAGGCAGAGACCGGAGTGATGCAGCCGCAAGCCAAGGGATGCCAAGGACCAGCGGCCACGACCAGAAGCCAGAAGAGGCAAGGCGGGACGCAGAGGAAGCCCAGCGTCTCAGAGGTGGGACGGCCCTGCTGACACCTTGATTTCAGACTTCCAGCCTCCAGGACTGTGAGACCATAGATCTCTTGTTTTCAGCCACCCCGTTTGTAGTAATTTGTTATGGCAGCCCTAGGAAACTTATATAGCTGTTTCTTCCTTCAGAAATGCCCAGAGAGACACATTCACCTCATCCACCCTCTCACCTCTGGGCCCAGGTCCACCTCACCATCAAAGGATAAACTGTAAGTCACCTTCTCGTTTATAATGTAACTCAACTTTGGTCTAACATCTGAGATACTGAAAATGTTAGAGAATAATCCTATTGCCCTATGAATCTACAACAGGAAAGGGTTAAATAAAATATGAAGGCCCTACTCCCCCAGCCCTGGTCCCAAATAAAGTACAGAACTGGCCCAGGAAGGCAAGAATTAACATACAGTCCATGGTGGAAGGTAGAATTGGATCTTCAAGGCCTGTGAGAGGCCAAGCTCAGCGGCACTGTCTACTGAGTACAGGTGGTGGGAAGCCAACCACGGAAGGGGCTGGAAGGATGGATATTGACACTGCCCGTGGCAAAAGCCTGGCATGCCAGTGTCACTCAGGCGGGACCTGGATGTTGACTCCCAGAAGTCTAACCCATCTGACTGTGACATCCTGTCAGGGTTGGTGACGCGTGACACTGATGGGGTCAGGGGCCAGCAGAGGGAGGTGAGAAGAAAATGAATGAACAACCAGGAGGTGACAGAGCTGAACTGACCACCTGTGACCATCAAAGCTCAGCTCATTAGGCACAAAGGGAAAAGCAACCACCAAGGCAACGAACCTGAACAGGAGAGCACGCAGCTTCCTCTTGTGGGATCTAAAATATTTCACTTGTCACGCTGAATAGTCTCCCTGATAGCCTTGGGTGCCACAAGCCCTTGAGTTATTTTTAATTGCTGCCCTGTTACTGTAATTTTTAAACCCAAAATATTCCCCAATGAAATCCAAAATATCAGAAGGCAAACAGGTATACATGTATACATTTCTGTTCACTAGATTAAGGATGGGTATGGTGCCTCTTGGAAAACATTGAGCCTATTAAAAAAGAGGAACATTTTAAAAGAGAATGAGAGAAATAAGTTTTTCCCCCCAGCATTCACCAAAACAATATTTTTTATTTATATATGTTTATAATCATTATTTTCAAAAATAAAACTACCTGTTGTCTCTGCTTCCTGACTGCTCACCTGCTCACACCTGCTAGCTAATACGGGCTGGCTCTGGAGGATGGGGCTGCACATTTGGGTAAGTCACTTAATGCTATGTCCTGATTTTGCCTAAGATGAAAGCAACAAATGCAGAGATTCCAAAATGTTATATTTAAGAAGACCTAAGAACAGGTCTTCCAACAAAAAGGCCAAGACTGACCTTGGGACATAGACAATGTAAGCCTATCTGACAATCAATTCCACCTGTGCAGCTCCAGCCGGTGAACGGGGCCACATGTGGATTCAGCCCAAGCGCTGCTGGCTCCACGTGCCACTCTGAGCTTGGTTCAGGGAGGACCCCCTCATCTGCTCCCATCAATTGCAAGCTGCAACACTGCAAAACTGCTCACTGACTTTTTCACCTACTTATATGCATCTCTTTGATGCATTAGGTGGCTTGGCAAAGGTAAAGAGAAGGTGCTAATTTATGTTTTTTGTTTCTAAAAGACATCCTCCCTTTGAGTATCTGAGAAACTGTGGTTGGCATGTCAAGCTTCCAACCTACATAAGTATTTACCAGCACCGGGGAAGCAGCACAACATGCCACTTAAATCAGGAGTCTTGTCCTCGGTTTTCTTGCATAAGGACAAGAGAGGCCTGTCTGGAGCTCTCTTATGTCTATTTCAATGGGTCTAGCTCCCTTTAAGTCTATTCTCCTCAATCCTCACTTTGGCAAAAAAAAATAAACTCCTTGCCTACATTTCAGAAGGAGACTGGAAATCTGAACTCAATCGTGGAGTGTGCTGTGCACCCCACGCATGTATAGCTTCAAGAAAAGGATGGTGTGATGTGCCACATTGGAATACATACAGGTTATGCAAATTATCCCACAAGACACAGCAAATTCCAAGTGGCATCACAGCAGCACTTTGGGAAATGACGGTGTCCGTCACAACCTACAGCAGTTGTAGTCACAGACATCCCATGGAACTGCATGAGCAATCCCTAAAGCTGACCTTAAGGGAGGCCTGCCCTCCACAACCTTGGGAGCTTCAGTGACAACAGACCCAGAAAGAGCCGTGTGCTCCCCTGGAGAGAAGCAAAGTTGGTGTTGATGCCACAGCCAGCCAAGTTCAAGGCGGACAGGTCTAGGTGGCTCTGTGGATCTACTTCTAACAATTCTCAGACCCGAAAATCCAACAGAGAGATTAACTAATCAACATTATTCTTTATTTTACAGGTTGGAGCACAATGATTGAATCTTACATAATAAAAACATATGAGTCCAGGCTGCTTTAGACATTTTCATCTTCATTAAGGGAATTCTTAGCAGAGTAAACACAAGATTTCAGGTACACTTTTTTAAAGCTTATATAACCAGTTAAGGGCAGCAATCCAATTTCAGCTTGCTTACGTTCAAGGTGGTAATTTCTCATTCTAATCAGCTGAAGATGGGAGAGCAGCGTGAGAATGGGAGAGCACATCCAACAATTAGAGGAGTGTGCCTATTTTACATAAGCTTTTGCAAAGGGCAGGGGGAGACATAGCCATTCCCATTAATATTTTACAGTAGTCTTTGACTGAAAAACACCACTATGACACCGTTCTCCCTACAACAACCTTGCAAGTGCAGAAATGAAGGTAAAAATAATAACTTCCACCTTCTTCAAGTTCCTGTAGTTATTTGGGCACTGATTTAGGGAGGAGTCTACCCACTATTCCATGCTACTATTTTTTCCAGCACTATTTGTTGAAAGCCTGCTCAGCCTCTGCCTATTTCTTCTAACTCTGCACAACTGGGAACTTGGGTATCTGTGAAGGGAGAGCCACGACAGGCTTTAGAGCTACCCAGAAAAAGTTTCAAGGGCTACCTAGACAGGCTCATCATCCAGAGGCCCAAAAGTTGTCCTGAAGGATGACTTACCAGACGAATTAGAACCTGCCACCACATAGTACAAAACTAAGGGAATGTGGATGGATGGATGGATAGGCAGACAGACAGATGGACAGATGGAAAAACAAATGGCATACCCCAGGGTTTTGAATGGATTCTCGAGACTGCGCGGTAACGAGGTCCTGGGACTTGGGCTTCCTGCCACACCCGGGCAATGAGGTAGTCACACCACTGCCTGCTGGGCCAGTTCCCAGAATTTTCAGAGGGTTCATGGCAAAGATTTTAACAAAAACCAATGCTAAGGAAGTAAGATTTCCTCATTACAGTCAGTGCTCTCTTTGAATCCATGACCAGGTAACTTAAAATGCCACTTGGGAGATTGCATCCTGAAAAGGAGAGTGCTGAAGAGGTATTGCTGGGGTATTTATGAAGGAGATCATCAAGGCAACGCGCATGATGGACTCACACCTCTTTCTCCCCCATTAAAAAAGTAGGGCTGGCCGGGCGCGGTGGCTCACGCCTGTAATCCTAGCATTCTGGGAGGCCGAGGCAGGTGGATCGCTCAAGGTCAGGAGTTCTAGATCAGCCTGAGCAAGAGCAAGACCCCGTCTCTACTAAAAATAGAAAGAAATTATCTGGACAACTAAAAATATATATATATAGAAAAAATTAGCCGGGTATGGTGGCACATGCCTGTAGTCCCAGCTACTCGGGAGGCTGAGGCAGGAGGATTGCTTGAGCCCAGGAGTTTGAGGTTGCTGTGAGCTAGGCTGACGCCACGGCACTCTGGCCAGGGCAACAGAGCCAGACTCTGTCTCAAAAAAAAAAAAAAAAAAAAAAAAAAAAAAAAGTAGGGCTTCTAGTAGCCTATGTTGCCTTTTGCTTCTCAATATTTTCAATGAGTCTTGATTAGAAGGGATAAATGTGATTCCTATTTAAGTCCAGGAAAATACTAATGACCAACTATCATATCTTAGTGAAATAACTATTTCGCATTTGAAGAGGAATACCCAGTTACTTTAATTACAATAGCTGGGTTGGTTATCATCATTTCTATCAAAGAATGGAGCTGCTCGGTTCTCAGTAAGTGAGGGCTTCCCTTTTCCGAGGGGCTTGACTCGAAGCCACAAAGAAGAACTGAAATAAAGAAGTGGGGAGTTGCCTGCTGCCGGATTCTGTGCACATCCAAGGGAATGTCCCCAGGCTGTGTTGTCACTGGAATGCCCAGAAGAAGGCTGCCTAGGCATGCTCCCCCCGCAACTGTAGCCGTGTGATTCTGTGTTTTAGACGTGGTTCCCTCCTTAGTGAAGTCACTGCAGTCACCAGGGTTTGGGGGCTCAGTGCTCCTCGAGTGCTCTCTCTTTCTCGTGAAGCCCACAGCATTTGAATGTGAATCTAAAAAGTCACCTAAAATACCCCCTGTAACCCGATTCACTGAGAAGAGCCCAGCTCATTCTCTATCCTAAGAACAGGACTGACCAAACTGGTGGCAGGAAAGCTGCTTCTAAAACTACAGATGGGACCAGAGCGGTGTTGTGCAGAAGGTATCCTCCTAAACAGTTTCCACAAGCCAAGATGAACAAATCCGCAGGATGGGAAACAAGACTATATCAACAGCTCCTTTGTTTTCCTTCTGAGAAACCACAAAAAGACCGAGATCGGGGAAATGTACAGCAATGTCCTTGCTGGGGCCCCCATAAATACTGCAAGAGGACTCAAGGTGAAGGCGCGAGACCTGAGCCCTTCCGGGCAACCAGGGCTCTTAAACAAGGCTGCCTAGAGGGCGGCATATGTCTACAACATATGTCCCTTGGTCCTCCCGCTCCTGACACCTCAGGCTCCCTTGACATGGCCACCGGGCCCTTCGTCCAGTGAAGCAAAGCCAGCTACAGGGCCCAGATCACCAGTTCAGGAAACAGAAGCCCAACCTCACACAATATCCCACACCCCACGTCCCTGGGAGGGACTTCTGCTGTTGCTAACGTCAATGAGCAGGGTTATGCCATTATTGTTCAAGTAACTGTGGAACACTGCACCCTATGAAGTACTCCATCACGTGGCTATTTATTAAAACCTCTTCACCATCCATAAGAGAGGCTCTATCATTATCCCCATTTTTCAGATGAGGCTATTGAGCCTTAGATAAGTCAGGTCACCAGGAGCTGGTAAATAGCAGGTCCAAGTTCAAATCCAGGCCTTCTGACTCCAAGTCCAGGGCTCTTTCCGCTGACCCTCAGCTGTCTACCACCTACCCTCAAGCCTTTACACTCTGGCCACAGACCAGAGCAACAGACACTGAGCACCCCCTGAAGCAAGGCATCAGGGCACCCACACATCTCAGCCACGCTGCCTGCCCCACTCCGCTCCACCCACCTGGTAGCACCCACGACTGTAAATGATGGATATAAATCCCACTCCGGTAGTGGGTTTCTCTTCCACATGACTAAGTTTTACAGCATCTTTAAGATGAAATGGATTGCTGTATTTATATTAAACAGAATTAGCAACAGGTACTTAAATTATTTCTTGCTTTTAAAAACTATTAACCTCCCAGACAAAAATGTTCATGCCAAATAAAAAACTACTTGAGTGAGCAATTCACTAAAGCAAAACCAAAGCTTGATTAAAATCATTTTATTAGTATTTTTCATTGGTTGGGACTACATAGTTAACATGGGGCAGTAAATATGCATAACCATATTATTAATAATAATAGCTAGAATTTATTGGGCACTCACTATGCGCCAGATAGTGTTCACAGAGCTTTACAAGTACTGACTCAGTTAATCCTCACAGCAAAGCTAAGGGCAGGTACTATTATGACCCCAGTTTTACAATGAAAAACTGAGGCACGGAGAGGTTAAGTATCCAGCCCAAGGTCACAGAGCTGGTAAGGAGGGGACATAGGAATGAATCCCAGGTCTTCTGACATTCACCCAATGAGCCACAGTTGCCCCAGATATTTGCCATCCTCCACCTTGGAGTTTTAACCATTTAACTTGGAGTTTCGTTAAGCAGTAAGTTTAACAGTTTAGTTAGTGTCTCACGCTAACACAGAAACACTTAGATTACATAAAACACAAGTGTCTTCAAACCAGAACAATTCACTTTTCCTATGAATCAAGGTCAATGACTCCACTTTTGTTCCTGTTTATTATCTATTTTGTAGATACAGAAATAGAAGCTGAAAACAAAAATAAACTTAAAAAGCAAGGATGCTATCTTTCTGATCTACGGATTACCAAAGGCATTTTTGGGAGGCAAGAAAATATAGCTGACTTGTCTTTAGGGGAGACTGGGTTCCAAATCCACGTGTAAGCCACACAGTCAAAATGACCACTGCGGAAATACGTAACGCATACAGGAGTACGCAGAATACAGTAGAGTATATATGCAAAACAGAAGTGAAGAGCTTTCCTTTGACTCTACTTTGTAGAAACAAGCTTATTAAATGATGTCTGTAGTGAAATCTGAGCAAGTTGGAAGGCCAGAGAAATGCTGCCAATAGGGCGTTTTATTCTCCACCACTTCTACATGAAACGCGGCTGTATCCTCAACGTCTTTGCAACACCACGCTTACTAATTCCCAGGCCAGTCTGCTAAGCGAATTCAGTCCCTGATCAAGGCGGCACCTCAAAGTTTGCTTTTAATATGCAAGATAAATTCACAGAGATCCTCTTGCTCGAGCTGCCTTTACCCAGCTGTTCGCCAGGACTTTGCGCAAGAAGAAAGCTATCCAGCACAACACGGAGCAACGCCACAGCAGCAGCACGCACGATGAGCTGTACACGCTGAGCAATTGATTAGCAAGCAACGCCACTGCAGAGAGGCCTCTCGGGTCATCCTCGCTATAAGGTGTCCAAAACTGAAGCGGGGGAGAGTTAACAAAATTCAGGAAAGAGCTCTTGCTCACTTTGCAACCAGTTTGGTTTCTTCTATTATCAAACAGACAAGTGAAAACCCCCTAGGAAACAAAGGTATGTATACAAAGCTATCTGAAAGGAATTTTCAGAAATACATGTTTTCCCTCAATAATTATTAGCTAAACATTTTAAATCAAGCTGTAAGAGAGAAAAAAAAACCAGGGTAATCTTATTTCTTACTACCTAAGACTACATAGTAATTATGCAAATGGTAGGGAATTTGTCACTTTGAGCAACCATAAGTGTATAAAATAATTTGATTAAGTAAAATACAGTTACCTTAGTCATCATACTAATTTGACAAGGACTTTAAAATTGTCTCTCAGCTGTCTGTTTCTGGGTTGGATATGCAAAAACCCATCTTCAAAATGATGCTTCTTTAGGAAAAAAAAAAAAAAAAACAAAACCAGCAGTTTCACCTCACACATTAATTGCAAGCCCTGAATGTTCGTAGGCCTAAAAAAAAAAGTGACTCTCTAGCAGTGAGGTAGAGCCTCGTTAACCATACACGGTCATCTATGTCA
The DNA here is from genome assembly GCA_004363605.1 of Indri indri. NCBI lineage: Eukaryota > Metazoa > Chordata > Mammalia > Primates > Indriidae > Indri > Indri indri. The sequence continues at coordinate 39,916 of RJWJ010002108.1, forward strand.
TCACTTTGTCACCACAACCTTGGACTTACTTTAGCACAACTCTAAACAGGAAAATACCTACCCTGGTTCACAGGACCTGCCCGTGTGCTCCATGCAGGAGACAGACGGGCCTTTTTTCAGTTTTCATCCTGAGGACATTCAAATGCATTTGTATGTGAGCCTCGATCGCAATTACCCAGAGGTGTCAGAGGTTTTAATTTCCTGTGCACATCCTTATCCACTGCAGTCCTCAGTAATTTGATAACACACAGGAACCTCTATATGCAGGGCTACCCTCACCGAACGACTTAAAACATCTCAGCGGGTCTCTATAAAGCACAGATAAAGTGCACACAAAACGACTTTCTCTCCACGCATTTCCCATACACCTGCGCCTTCTCCAAACAGCCCAAGACTGAAGCAGATGTTACATCCTTGCAAACAGGTCAGTTCAGACTGCAGCCACCCAAAGCAAAGACCCGAGCAGAGGAAAATTAATTCGCATTCTCTGTTCTGCACACAATGGCTATCAAACTGAGCGGGTCTCTCCTCTCATGCTGAAAAAGTTATTTCGCATCCAGTCAAGAAGTTTCAGTGACTTTGACAGAACAGCCCTGTGACTCTTGGCTTCTCTGAAGCATGATTTCCAGTTAAGACATTTGCAACTGCAAGAGATTTCAGAATCCACAGCTGGCCCAGGCTGTACCTGAATCTGGCTGTCAGGATTAACATCCTTCTGTCCTCCCCTGGAAGGCCTCGACACCAAGGTGAAAAGTTGCAGGTCCCTAGCCTAGCCTAACGAATGGTGGCCTTCTCACACACAGTACGGTTCTCCCTTGAGTTTCTTCCCTGGGCAGGTTCTTGATGGTAAGCATGCTCTCTCTCTCTGTCTCTCTCTCTATGTTTCTCTCTCTCTCTGTCTCTCTCTCTCTCTCTCTCACACACACACACACACACACACACACACACACTCACACTCACACTCACACATGCCCTGCTGTTCAAAGTTGCTACTCAAATCACAGGCAACTTCCTGCTTCAGTTCTGCAGTTGGGAAGCCTGATATTCATGTCATTGAGGACACTGGGAAATCTGTGTTTTCAGAAAGAAAAGAGGGAAATAAAGTGAAACCTGCAGATATATTTTTAAGGCACCTGGAGAGACAAAATAAGAAGCTGCATGGACTTTTGGAATCAAATAGGAAATAATGTCATTGGCATAGAATTGTAATCACCCTCATCCCTATGAAAAGAAGTAATGTTGGCAGTGTCTCAAGGCAAGCTCTTCCTCAGGTATCTGAAAACGCTTCCTTAGAGAGACAGGCTGATTGCCAATGTAAAAATCACAGGTAACACACACCTTGCACGTGGACCCTGCCTATGTGATCACCTACAGACACAGGGTCTCAGGTTTCCTAAGAAAGCCACGATGATGAATTAAAAAGAAGAAATTTGCCTTTCCTGCAAACAGCCGACATTCTCCAATTATCCAGAGAAGTCTCTCATGGCTGAAAAACAACAAACTTTTTTTTCCACCTCCCAAATAACAAATGAAGAGAAAACTCTGAAATGGCCCAGAAGAGCAAAGCCCATAGCAAGCTGAATCAGTCAACCCTGACAAGCCAACTATTTATTTTCATGAGGTTCAGATGGCCACACAAAGTCTGGGGCAACCAGGCAAAGCAGAGCCCTGAGAACCTTATGCCTCTGTTCCTAGTAATCAAAATGAATTCAATTTCCTAGGCCTGTCCTCTCTTGGGCCTCCATCTGCTTTCTGCAAGTCACCTGTTGACTCCTGTTACCCTATCCCATGGAACCAGGCTTTCCATCAGCCAAAGCTAGAAATGTCAGGATGCCACCAGCAGGTGGACTAATTCCTCTCCTGCCTGCCATCCACCTGTCCTGGGATTAAAGTCAACCTTCCGTCTCCTTGGGCCAGCCCTGCCTCCAGAAGTTCACCACTCCTGGAGCACTCTTTCTAAGAGAGCTAGGCCATTCATCTAGTTGAAGCCCAGCTTATTACTTTGTAAAATCCTTAGATCATTGCAAGTAAAAAATAATAAGCCTGCACCTTTATCATTCCTGGGGTGCAAAGTTCTGTTAGCGTTTGCCACACATGAATAATGCACTCTACTGAGCAAAATTGGTTTGAGACAAACTGTTAAATTGGAGGCAGCTGTTGATATACTTATTGCTTCCTTTTAAACACAGACCCAGTTAGGTATTATGTACTTTGCATATGCTGGAGTACAAACCCTCATATATTTTATTAATGTGTATTTGCATCTTGTGTGTGTACCTATTTAAATATTTTAACAGTCAAATTCTCCCGAAGGAAGCTCTGACAAACTGACTCCAAAAACATGGCTATCCCCTATCCCCAAAACCGTGTATAACTATAGACAAAATGAATGCATTTTGTAAAACAAAGCAAAATGTGCTTGTGGCCACAGGGTTCACTTGCAACATAAGAGTTATGGATGTATATACAACAGAGACAAGAATGTAAACACCTTTCATCTCAGATGGATCAACAGAAATGCATTTTATTTTCAAAAGCCCTGGAATTCTGTCACCCCAAGAACAGAGCTGAATTTGAAGACCCCTGTCATAACCATGCAACTTACCCAACACCAGAGACCAAGCACTGTTCATACTTGCAAGCACTGTTCATACTTGCCTTTAACAGCAAGCCTCGCGCCTTGGGAGACTATTTATGAATAGTATGAAATCCCCAGCGTCTGGCCATCATTAACTTTAACCCAAGGCCAGGAATGAGGGATTAATGGTAACATCAATATATCAGGATGTATGTGGAGCTATCTCTGGATGTAGTTATCCAACAACAGACAAAATCTTGTCCGATTCCATCTCCATCAAACTTGCTCAGGAACACTCAAAGTCTATGACATTTGATTCCAGTTTCGGGTCAATAGTCAAGGACCGATTTAACACTATAAACTCTCAAAAATCCTTTTGTGTTTAGACAAGCCTGTTCTTGGGTCTGGAAGCGCACTCTCTGAAACTCAAGTTGGGACCACCTAAGCAGGGCAAGCTAAAGCCACAAAGTAGGTGCTTGACAGTGCTGAGTCATTACAAGCTGTTTCCTCTGATATGTTATGCACCCATGGGCCCTTAGAGCATTAATATCCACTTTCTGGAGGCAAATAAAATACACGCACATTGTGCAAAATGATGCAACCTTCTGTGGGCGAGAGACCACAGTAGGAATATATCTCTAAGAGTGGGTAGCAACGAACTACACAAACTCGCCGCTGCTCTCCAGGTACTGTAACTTTATCCCAGGCGCTATAAGATGGCTATTGGGTACGGCATGGGACTATTACTCCTGCAGCCCCGGCTCAGATCAGGGCCGCACTAGGGCGCGTTTTACTCTAAGCTGTTAAATCCCCTCGTAATTGGCGGATGGAAAAAGCGCCCGGAGAAAATGATGCATAATGGATTTGTTCTCGAGGAGGATGGACTACAGAGTAGAGGACGCGGGGTGCTAACTGGCTTTTCTTCCCATGTGCAGGTCACCTGAAAACCCGATGCCTTCCTCTCCAAGGAGGCTCCTGAAGTCACCATCTGGCTCCACTTTCAAGGGAGGAAAGGAATGGTTTCACGCCCACCTGCCCGCTGCCTCTCCTCCCCGGGCACCCCCAGCCCCCGCCGGGCGCACGAGCTGCCGCCGGCATCCACGTCCCGCCTGCTCCCCGCTAGCTGAGCAGCCCCGGCCGGCAGCTCCCCCGGCGGCCACCTCTGCACCACTCGCCAACCTCCACGCCGCCGAGGTCATGCCCGCCCGCCCCGGCGCCCGGCGGCCCCCTCCCCGTGCCAGCCGGCGACCCGGGGGCGCGCTGGGGAAGGGGCCCGCGGCGGAGTTGACACGGGGACTCACCAGGTAGGCGCCCACCGTGCCCTGAGCCAACATCAGGGCGCACTCGGACACCAAGAAGATCTTGATGTTGGAGAAGCAGGACACCTTCTTTTTCTTCTTCTTGTTCCTCTGCGCCTCGTCCCCCTGCAGCTCGCCGCTCCGGCCGCCGCCCGATGAGCCTCCCGGCTTCTTGCCCTGCATCCTTCCCCCACCACCGCCGCTGCCGCCGCTTTCCCGCTCGCCCCGGGTGTCGGGGACGCTGCCGGGCGGGGGTGAGCGCCTCGAGGCTGCGTGCCGTCCTCGCCCCGGGCCCGCGGCGGTCGCCCCCGTCCTGCCGGGGCTGGAGAGGTGGAAGGCACAGCTCTTCGCGGCCGCCGCCGCGCTCGCCCCCTGCCTCCGCCTCCGCCTCCGCCTCCGCCCTCCCCTCGCCTCCTCCTCCGGCTCGGGCTGTGCCAATCACAGGGGCTCCTCGCGCCGCCCGCCGCCGCCGCCGCCGCCTCGCCTCCCGCGGACGCCTGCCGCTGCCATCGCCCGCTTCCCTCGCCCGCCGGCTGCGCCTACCCTCGCCCCAGGCCCCAGCGCCGGGCGTTGGGGCCTGATCGCCGCTGCGCGCCCCCGCCGCGCCGCGCCGCCCTGCCCCTGCGCCCCCGGGGAGGCGCGGGGGGAACGGGCTCCGGCGCTGGGGGCGGCCGGGCGGCCGCGGGTGGGGGTCCGACTGCCGGGAGCACTGAGGCGGGGGAGCCCTTGCCGAGTCGGAGACGGTGCCCGGAGCGCTAGGCGGTGCCCGGCCGCTAGATGGCGCTGCGGGACCCGGGGCCGGCGGCGGAGACCGGGGTGCTGCGCCCCGCGCGGAGATGGGGGCGCCGGCGCGGAGACAGGGGTGCCGGCGCGCCCCTGGGGCCGGACGTGGTGTGCGGCACCCGGGCGCTGGGCCGGAGAGGAGGCGCTGTTCCCAGGAAGAGAGTACTGGGTAACCAGGCAGGGCTTGGCGCGCGCTCTTCCCTCCGCTCAGGATTTCTGGGGACAGATGTTGCGCTCTGGGGCTTGGGCAGGTGCCAGAGGTCAGAGCTGCTTGAGGCTTCTGCCGCCTGCCGGCCTCGGCTCCTGCTCGCCCGGGCTACTGGGCGTGTTTACAAGGCCCTGTAACCCGAAAGGAGAGAAGGGGAAGTTAGAGTAACCCGTCGGGAGGCGCGCAGACTGTAGACCGCCCCAGCTGCGGTGTCCAGGCGAGTGCACGGGCACAGCGGCCCCCGTCTGCCTGGAGCCCGGGCCGGAGCAGGCAGGGAGCGGTTCGCGGCAGGCCTGCCGAGGTCCCGCCCTCCCCTGGCTTTGTGGCCGGGGCCACCACACTTGGCCTTGGCCTTGGCCTGAGTACCCCGGCCCATGGCAGCCGCTCTTTCTGATCAGTCCCCATCCTCAGCATTACCAAAGAGTTTGGGCCACCGAAGACTACCCATGGGATCTGCTGGTTCTCAGCCGCAGCTTTCGGAAGCTCAGAGGAAACTGGACGTTACCCGAAAGGTACCAGGAAGCATTCAGCATCTTCCACCTGGGCAACTGGGGGGTCCAGCCACTCATTTGAAAAGCCTTTCCTTAACAATTATGTCAAAGAAAATGATCCACTCTCCTGGGCTCATCTGTCCCAATGCAGGCTCAAATTCGAAACTGAATGGTAATTAACACTACGGTAATTTTTACTTTCTCCCTTAGAGCTTGACTGAGAATAGGCAGTGCAAGGTTGGGGGTGTTGCGCTGCCATACCATTTAAATATAAATTGCTTCATCCTTCTGTGATTCCAGACTAGATCTCACCCAGGCTTGGTGTCACTTTGGAACACTCCTTCCTTGTCCAGGCCACCTCCTGTCTGAACTGGCTTCTCCAACTGCAGAAATCTTTCCCTAGTTTTTCCACTTCCTGTCATCACCGGCTACCCCGTCCCCACCAGTCCTACCATTAGAATCCTTACCGCAGTCCCCTCCAGGGGTCCCCACACCGTGCCATCGCTCATAGCCAGCTTGCCTACGGAATCTTTAATTCCACCCCTGGGCCTCCCCATCACTCTTCGTCACGCAGGCACCTCCTCACTTCCTCGGGAGAAGACCCTTAATGAGTGAGCACCCTTCCCCGCCTCTGACTGTGAGCTGCAAAGCTGAGCTGAGACTTTTTACTTGTCTCAGCTGGCAAGTACCAGTGATCCCATTGCTACTGAAATGTGCAGAATGCTCTTTGTAGTAACGAGAGCTAACGTTTGTTGTGTGCTTACTCTGGCTGGGTGTCGTTTTGCATGCTTCCCCTACATTTACAATTTAATCCTCACAACAATCCTGTAAACCAGACACTATTATTAGCCCTGTTTTACACATGAGAAAACTGAGGACTGGAAAGTTTAGCTAACCTGACCAATGTCACTCACCTAGTAAATGGTAGAGCCAAACTTTGAAACCAGGATGTCTGCTATCACAGCCCAGGTTCTTAATAACTACCTGTTTATTATCTCGTTTATCACCCAGTGGTCCATCTCATGCGGAGGGCTGGACTTGTATTGTTCCTCTTTTATAAATGGAGACTCAGAGAGGTATAGTGACTAGCCCAGTGTCACACAGCTAGAAACTTGCATCCAAGTCCAGCCCTCTGCTCTGCACCTCATTGCCTCATGTACAGGTTGAGAGGAACACAGGCTTTTTTCAGTTTAACCATTTATTTTAGGTTTAAAAAATTAACTGTCTTTAGAGAAATCACACACTTTTGCCGCTAGAGAAAGGTCATCTGGATTCGGGTCATAGATTCTTCCTATAATGAATGGTAAGCAGCCATGAAAGTAATTCTGCTCCTGAAGCCTTAAGAATCATCAAAGTCAGCCTGAAAGAAATCAGGCTGCAACTCACAACAGGCAGAAAGAAGGAATTTAACATGTTTAGTTCCCTTCCCTCTTTGCTCATCCTTTATTTACTTGTAGATCAAGGCTCCAGGGATGATGAGGTGGGTTTGTGAGTGTCTGATGCTTCTGCTTGGAGGTGCCCTTGACCCATACGCAGACAGAGGGAGCAGCAGAAAAATAGTAACCATCCTTGTATCTGTACAGCACATTAATGCTTGTAAAGGACTTTTATATCTTGCTTCTCAGTTGAATATCAATGGGAAGAGCTGGTCTTATTAGCCCCACTTTACTCATAGGAAACAGCAGCAAGTAGATTTGGGGAGCTCACAGCTAGCAAGTGGCAGGAATTGAACCTGCATTTTCCACCCCAAATTTGGGGGAGTACTGAGGAGAAGGAGAAAGTTGGCTAGATGGGGCTTAGCCCTCCCATGATCTGCAGTGTCCCCTCTAATCAGCCCTGGAAATAGATGGTGGACAATTGTGAACAGAGAGGCCAACAGCTTAAACCCCAACACTTGCAAATGGGTTTCCTTAAATGTTGCCTTGGAGAATTGCTCTAACCACCACTTCCAGGCTGGGGCCTTTTTCATTCATCCCTCCCCCTAGTGGTAGACAGTGAATTTAGGAACAGGCCAGAGTTAAGAATAACCCTAGAATCCATGTGATAATTTTGGCCTCTCAACTACAGTTCTGGGCTAGGTGGCTTTTCAAAGTTAGATGAAAATACTTGGCGGATGGGGGTGGGTAAACTCACAACTAACGGACGCAGCGAGCACTGTGTGGGGGAAAGGGCACACCTCAAATCCTGGCTTGGGTGAGGCAAAGTCATAACATGTAACCAAAATGTTTGTACCCCCATAATATCCTGAAATTAAAAAAAAAGGAAAGAAAGAAAATACTGCTAGCTAAGGCTGTAGTTCCATGATTCCTTACTTGGTTGGCTGCTAGAGGTGCTCCAAACATTGGGAAGCCATGTAATCTTGAAATCAAATCTAGCAAAGCAAAAAGAAAATGGAGTGACAGGCAAGGATTCACTGGCTTTTGATTCCTAAAATATTAATAAGCAGTGGGTAAATGCTTAGTGATTAGGATTTGGAGAGCTTTTTTCCCCCACTTTCGAGAGGACCGTCGGTTCATTTCTGTGGGAGAGAAGTGGGTTAACTTCATGGTCGTGGAAAAGAAGAATGACAATATCTTCCTCTGTTACTGGGCTGTGGCCAGACTGCACAGTAAGCAGCCTCGATGTAATTCAACACAATGAGAAACTGTTGTTCAAGTAATTCACATGAACCATTTTTTGCCAGCTTCAATTTTGTTCACAGGCAAATACAAAGTTGAAAAATAAATGCAAAGAATGACTTCTGATTGTCACTGGGATGGAAAATAGATGTTTAGATTCTCACCCTGCTGATGGTTTTTTTCTTTTTTCTGAAAATGCACGAATCATATATTGTGTGCAACCAAGGATAGAATTGGGGCTGGGCCAACTTCTTTGGCTTGAAACTAATATTTGGGCTGAGTTGAAGCTTATTTTCATTTTCCCAGAGTTTTTCTTTCCCTGCCCCCATTTTCCAATTAGCCTGATCCATATGCCTTTCTGCCATAGAGCCTCTGTTTGCTACTTACTATATTCACGGTCTCATATTTTAAATTATATTTCTTAATTTGAATATGCCCTAAAGCTCAGCAAAGAAGTAAAAAGGATAAACATCGATGTAGATGCAATTTTAAAAAATGGTGAATCCAAGTGGAGAAACAGAAGAGAGAGAGAAGAAAGAACATTAATGTACATTGAAGAATTGATATGAGAAAGCTAGCGTTTTAGGAATGTGTTACATTTACAAAAAATGGGTTTTGAGGTAAAGGAGAAAGAATAAAGATAATAAACATTTATCAATATTAATGCATTTGGAGAGAACATCATTTGCTGCTTCTATTGATATGCATATAAACAGAATTTGTTTATCCAAATAGACTGTTGGGTTCTTAAGGATAGAGAGAGTGTTTTACTTTAAAATAAAGGCTCATTTGTTCTTCTCAGTGCCTACCAGGCCTCCTGCCAAGAAGCTAAACACTTCTGATGAGGACAGGAGACCCAGAAGGTGTCAAGGTTTATAGAAAACTTCCTTCCAGGCGTTTTCCCCAGGGACCCTCTTCTCCATCCTCTGTGTGATGCACACCCCCTTATTGCAGCAGAAACTGTCCCCATGAGCCCTTTCCCTGACATAATGCCTTTCCTCCTCTCAGAGGAGAATATTCACAGCTCTGCTCCCGGTCTCGGAAAAAGGCACACAAACCTTTGCATTTTAAGTGTGGGTAAAATATGGTGGCCAGCCCTGAAAAATGTGTTGAAGGCCCAACAGCATCTCCAACAAAGAAAGTATAAGGCATAGAGATAATAAAATGTCAGGAGTTTCATGGGTTCTAAGCTCAGCAGAAAGTGGTCACAGCCTCCTGCCCTCCTGAGGGACAGCAGGCCTGGGACAATCAGGACATTAGCCCTTGGGCAGATCAGAGAATGAAGGGCTCCCAGGGAACATTCCAGGAAGCCATGAAAGAAAATCTACAAGGTATAGAACGCCACTAAAGGGAACCAAAACCTACATCAAGAGCATGGGGAGTAGAGAAACCATATACAAATGAGAGAAAGGTGAAAAACCTCTGCTCAAGGCAGCTTCCTCCTCCACCCCCCACCCCTAGCTTCCTTACACCGCCTCCTTTCCAGCTCCTCCAGGCATACTCCTCCCCGCTGCTGTAGCAAGTAAGGGGGGCTTAGGAGTGGACAAACAGAGCAAGAAATCTGTCCAACCCCTGGTGACCTGTTATGGGCTGAATTGTGTCCTCCCCCAAAAAATTCATATGTTGAAGTCCCAACCCCCAGCACCTCAGAATGTGACGATATTTGGAGACAGGACCTCTAAAGAGGTAACTAAGGTAAAATGAGGTCGTCTGGGTGGGCTCTAATCCAATAGGACTGTGTCCTTATAAGAAGAGGGGATCAGAACACAGACACACACAGGGGTGACCATGTGAGGTCACAGTGAGAAGGCAGCTATCTACAAGCCAAGGAGAGGGCCTCAGAAGAAACCAAACCTGCCAACACCTTGATCTTGAACTTCTAGTCTTGAGAATTGTGAGAAAGTACATTTCTGCTGTAGAATACTACAGCCACTCGATCCGTGGTATTTGGCTTTGGCAGCCCAAACTACTTACCTTAACTGTCTCCCCAGCCCTTCACACACACCCTCTACTCCTTCTATACTTAATTGCAGTTCCTTGAGCTCGCCATGCTGTCTCTTCCTCCAAACCTTTGCACAGCCTGTTCCCTCTGCTTGGAATGCCTGTCCCTTCACTTTCTTCAGCTGGTTCAATATGCTAGTATCTTAAGATCCGGCTAAAGTGTCACCTCCTCCAGGAAGCCTTTAAAGACAACTGTCTAACTGCACTCCCACCTGCTTCTCCTCATCACCTGAGCCCCCCTCTGCCCTTGTGTTGAGTGCACTCACTGTGCTTCTCCCTGACCAGCCTCTGGTTGGTGTCTTTCATTTCTGCATCTCTGCCTCCTAGAAGAGCCAGGTGCAGAGTGCTCAGTAACTTTGGGGGACAGAACAAATGAGTGAGGACCCTTCCTCACTGGGGCCACCCAACAGCTGTGGGATTGGGCAAAACGGCAAGAAGAGCCCACAAGCATTGGGAAGAAAGGAGAAAAGGGACAGGCTGGTGACAGCAGCTGTAAGACCGCACCTAGCCAGGTGGGAAGTAAGAGTCTCCCTGGGTTGCCTCCAGGACGTGAGAGCAAGAGGGACTGCTACAGCCTGGGACTCAGAGTATGGCACCTGGGCCAACAGCACTGGCGTCACCTGGGAGCTGATGAGAAATGCAGACTCTCAGACTTCAGCCCAGATATGCTGAATCAGAATTTAAAGTTTAACAAGCTCCCCAGGTAAGTAATATATACATGAAGATTTGAGAAAAATTGGTCTAGAATGATATCAAAAGAAGCCTGGAGTTAGGCAATTTTAAGTAGTATTTTAGTATTTCTATCCATTCCCTTGTTATTGTATTTGCAGCTTTAGAAGAAAGGACTAAGATGAACAATTGGCTCTAAAGAAGATGCTGGCTGTTTTCATTCTCCTGGAATCACCGCACTGCGGAGCGCCGTGGGGAGGGGGTCCGGGTGACTAGTGACAAGGCTAGGGACCTGGGGGGAGGGCACCTGCTGTTTTGCGTCTGATTGTTTTGGGTAGCACCTCCGAGTCTCAGAATGAAAGCTGGGATGCTGCATTTCTGATGGTTGCCTGAATTTTCCTCTCCCAACTCCTGTTAAAATACCTGTGAAAATTCCAAAAGGCTGCCAGGACATAAAAGAGCTGAAAACCCAGGATCCTGAGTGTGGATGGTCAGTTTCACGGGGGAGGTGGGATGACCAAGTGTCTGCTTCCTCCACAGGAAGAAGAGAGAAAGGCTCCACACAGGGAACTAGAGCTGGTTCCCCAACCAAAAAGCCTGGCAGTCACCTCCTGGTTGCCTGAGGATGCTCACCCCACCAGTCTCACCTTGCTGACTCTATCTGTGCAATTATAACTCCCAGGAAGCAAAATGGGCCTAGGTGAAAAGGGAGTGGGGATGAGAATTATTTTTATTATCTGATGATCTTGGCCCCAGGGCTAGGAAGACAAACAGCTGGGTGCCAGAATAGCTGGGCTTGCTTGGGGGTCTCTGTTTGTGGGCTCTCCTTGTGGTCTCTCCAGCATGGTGGGCTCAGGGCATCTGGACTTGATACGTGCATGCTCATGGCTACCGGTGCACATGCCTCAGAGAGGAAGCCACATGACTTTTATGACCTAGCCTCAAAAGTCACACAGTGTTATTTCTGCTTCATCCTGTTGGAGAAAGTAGTTACAAAGCTCCATCTGGACTCAACGGGAGAGAACATAGACCTCACCTCTTGATGAAGAGGTTCAGTGTCACCTTATTAGAAGAGCCTATGGAATGGGAGATATATATATAGCTGTGGCCACTCTTGGAAAATACAATCTGTCAGATACATCGATAGTACTATGTTTCTGGAATTAGAGTTTCTCATGCACTGTTTCAGGCCACCAAAAAACTATGGAGGTCTTCAAGTTACTTAGTAATGAATTTTCCTCCCATTTACAAAGAAATAGTAATGGAAATGGGAGAAATTCATGCCATAGTCTAACAGTACACATTACTAGCTAGGCACCAGAAATAGGGATAGAGAGTAGGCACCGCAGTTTGCTCTCCAGTGTAATATTTAAGAGGAAGATCCTGGCAGATCCGGAGTACAAGCAACTTTGATAGCTATCTCCTTAAGAAGAAGTGAATGCATATGTGCTGGGCAGGTGGGATAAGGATACATTGAGTCCATGAAAAATATTCTATAATAAATATATATATTAAAAATATATAAAACAAGGGACTAGACCAATGAGGCAGAGAAAAAGCATGCCTATTTCAGAAAAAACTGACTACAAAAAACAAGAAAAAATTTTAATCCTCCTTTTTTTGTGTTCTTAATACTAAAGAGTATGTACTTTCTGAAATAAGAAAGAAAGCATTAGATGAAAAAGGTGATGCTTGAGATTCTGAGATTGAAAAGGAAGCTGACACATTGGAATTGAATTCATGTAAACTAAAAATAAAATTGTGTAATTAAAATTCAATTTTGATGCAATCGAAATGGCAGAAAGCCAAATCAATAATATAGAAACAAACTAGAGGAATTTTTCTATCAATGCAGAGAAAAGAAACAAAAATAAAAATGATGAGAGATAAGATGGGTAATTTGGTAGATCAAAAATAAAGACTTACTATATGGATAAGAAGGACTCCCAAAAAAGATACAACCAGAAAAAATGATGTTGCTTCAATATGAAGAAAAATACTGGAAGAAAAAATTGAGCTGGAAAATGAATGTACAATTTAAAATACTGCATCATGTTCCAGGCAAAATTAAAGATGCACATAGACATAATCTAGCAAATTTGTTTGAATGTAAAGGATTTTTTAAAATTCTACAAACATCCAGAAAAAATATGTTACTTGTGATAAAAATGAGAATAGGCTGAATTGAGGGTACATCATAAGACTGGATGCCAGATGATAAAGGAGTGAAATCTAAGTAGTACTAGAAAATGCTATGACTCAGGCTGAAGTGTTGCTAATTTGCAAAGAAAACAACAAAACATTCTTAGATATTCTAATCAAGGACTCAAAAAAGATACCACCCTGTACTTTTCTTGAAAAACTTAAAGATATATTCCAGTAAAACATGTTGAAGACAAAAACTCAATAGCAAAAATGGGTTCAAAAGAATTAACAATCCCAGCTAAACATATCAAATTCAGTTTTATCAAGTTGTAAATAAAGTATGAGTACGTATGGAAATTTTTCTTGAAATAGAATAAAAGTAATAGGTCCATAATTCTAAATGACATTGGCAAAGAATGGGGAAATAGGAGGGTGTGTGGGAAAGAAGAAGTGTACTAAATTCCTCATCTCATAAAAGAGGGAGTCAAAGTTATATTATCCATGAAGTTGATAATTAGAAAATCTATGCATTCAGGTGTGATCTTGAAAAACTTAATTTGAAGAATTCAAAGAAGAATGGGGAAAATGTAAAATGGGGAAAATAAAAACCAAGAAAAATGTTAATACAGGTAAAATATCCCTTATCTGAAATACTTGGGACCAGAAGTGTTTTGGATTTTGGATTCTTTCCAATTTGAGAATATTTGCAGAATACATACCAGGTAAGCATCTTTAATCTGAAATCCTCCAGTGAGCATTTCCTTTGAGGGTCATGTCAGTACTGAAAAAGTTTTGCATCTTGGAGTATTTCCAATTTCTGGATTAGGGATGCTCACCTATGCTGGGAAGAAAACAGTATAACACTGAAGACAACATCATGGACTTTCGAGTCAGAGAAACGTGATTTTGAAAGTGGTTTTGTCACTTACTAGTTTTGGTCTGGAAAATTTACCTATCTGCTTAGAACCTCAGTATTCCTATCTGTAAAACTGGAATAACATGTACTTTGTAGAGTAGCTGTGGGGATTAATTATCTAAAGAACACATACTGTCCTGGCTCTGTTTCGTGAACCCATTCCTCAATTGTATCTTTTGTTTTAAAATTCTTTGATTTGGATCCTGTTCTAGATTTATGATACATTCTACAGATTTTTTTTCTTAGAATGTTCCTTTCTTTCACCATGATTAAATGTGAGTTTTTCCTTGTTTTCATGCCTGCAGCTAACTCCCATGTAAGTGTTCAGACTCAGTTTCCCTGAGCCCTGTCTGAGCAAAACCCCAGATACCCCAAATAATTACCCAGGACGAGAGTATGGACAGTTATAACAATAAATTTAAATGATTTGTCTTCCTTTGTTAAAATACTAAGACTTCATGTTTGGGCTAAGAAAATCTAAGTATGCTCACAAGTAGCTTATCCAACACAGATTTAAAAATAAAAGAATATTTACCAAATATAAACAAAAAATTAAAGTATTAATATTAAATTTATTCAAGACAGCGTACAATGCCAAAAAAAATTAAGTGGATCAAAATGCAGTCAAAATGTGCAGTCTTCAGTGTAGGTATTTCATGCATTAAATATATAAAACAAAGATGTATAAGAAGAAATAATTGTTTCATGCAAGCCTTTATGGAACTACTGGTCTTTGACAAAAGAAGTAGACAAAATAGATAAATTTTAAAGGATTTGTAATTATATATAATAAAAATATGTTTAAAACAAAACCAAGAAAAATAGAAAAAAATTTCCAAAGATAAGCATAGAAAAATGAACAAATTATTAAAAATAGAAATAGTAAAGTTGATATATAAATTCAAGAACTTTTTAATACAACTCTAGAGAATATATAAAGGTAAAGAGAAAATAAAATTTGAAAGAGAAGAAATATAAACACAGAGGAGAATTTTAACAAATATTAAAATATTATTTAAAACAGTATTAATAACTTTGAAAAGCTGAATTAAATGGAGATTATCATGGCAAATTTTATCTAACCTTGAAAAAGGGATGATAAACTTAGAAGTAATTCTGGATATTTATAACTACCTCTAAAGATATTTTCTGAAAATTTCACCATGGATAACTTTCAGAATTTCAGAGAGATAAGACCATGTCATGATTTTTCTAGATATAAAAACAAAAGCTGAAAATAAAAATTTTATGAACTCAGCATAACATTGATCTAAAACTGCCGAAAATAAATACTGTTATGATTTTGCAATGACATGATGAAAAATAATTTTGTACCAACATATTTTCTTTCTTATATGACATTGTGATTCTTAATTTTATATTAATGAATAACAAGGACTATTAAGAACATATTGAAAAAAGGAGAATCAGAGCATTTAGAGTCAGTAGATACATCCTACTAGGTATTAAAATATACTACAAGCAATAGCAAACAAAGCAGTATGGTACTAGCTTAAGAATTGGCAGGCGGATTGATAGAATAGAGCAATAAGGCCCTGAAGTAGACTCTTCACATGGTAGTAATACTCACTGGGTGCCGGTCAGGTGGCGGGGGTCGGGGGGCGGTAAACCCACAGCTAATGAAAGCAGAACACACTGTATGGGGGAAGGACACACTTGTAGCCCTGGCTTGGGTGAGGCAAACGCATTACATGTAACCAAAATGCTTGTACCCCCATAATATCCTGAATTTAAAAAAGAAAAAAAATAAAATAAAAAAATAAAGTAAGCACAACAAAAAATGGGAAAAGAAGAGTTTATTCATCCAACGGATGGTTGGGAAAATTGATTAACTCAAATTATAGCCTCCACCATGCAGCGGCCCAAGACAAAACCAACCATAAAAAGACATAGATTAAAGAACTACACATAGACAAAAATATAATAATTAAATCTCTAGAGAGGGAAAGGCATTGCAAGCATAAAAGCAACGTAAGTAATTATAAAGGAAAAGTTAGATTTTACGCAATTGGAAGTCCTCTACATCAAGAAACATCGTTTGCAACAAGCAAATTACAAATTGGAAAAAGTAGTTGTAGCAATAAGACAGAAGGATAATTTTAAAAGCACACATGAAGTGCTCTTAAAAATCAGTAAGTAAAACTAATACTCCAAAAGACATGGGCAGAGGATCCATACGGAATATTTAAAGAAATACAAATCCAATAAACATGCAAAAATATTCACACAATGAATCAAATACTAATTAAAACAAATACAAGATCCATTTTATTCACTCACTAAAATGGCAAAACACTTTTTGAAGAAAATTTTCTAAAAAGGCTCCCTGGGGGGGAGGGCGGGCAAGGGCATCATACGTAACCTAATCATCTGTACCCCCATAATATGCTGAAATAAAAAAAATAAAAAAATAAAATAAAATAAAAAGGCTCCCTAAAATATATTACTAGCTGAAGTATGAATTTGTGCAAACTCTGTGGAAATTTATTTGGCACTATCTATATAGGTACTCGCATTTTTCACTTCCTTTGGTTCAGTAATTCCCCTGCAATGAATCTAACTGAAGACAATAATCAGAGACATGAATAAAAATATAAATATGTTTTGTTTATTGTTTAATGTTTATTACTTATAATACTGAAAAATTAGAAAGAGTATATTTTTGTGAGTAGGGGACTGGAAAAACTACATTTTCAAGAAAATACAGTGTTCAGTCATTAAAAAAATCTTTTCTAAAACATTATAAGATGGGGAAAATGCTCTTAATAACTGATAAAAAATATTCTAAATTGTATGTACAGTATGATCCAATTTTTGTTATAAAAACACACACATATATTTAGGACAATGGGTTCTGGAGTCAGAGTACCTGCATTTGAATCACAGCTTACCACCTGCTAGTTTATGAACATGAATAATTTGCTTAACTTCTCTAAGCCTCAGTTTACCAATCTTTGAAATGAGCATAATACCTCAGCATGCTAGGATTGAAGAGTTACTCAATGTCAAGTGCCTAGAATAGAGCCTGGCTCGTAAATGGTAGATTTTACATTCACATACGTTTCTGAGTGACCATTTTTTAAAAAATGAATATGCATTAGGATTATAATTTATTTTTAAAATTCCATTAATACTGAAAAATACATACATACTCCATCATTTCTAGACCCCCTTGTCTAGGTTAATGGTTAGCTTCTGACAAACTGACATTTCTTATGCACTCTGCCCCAGCTCAAAGGGATAAAATGTCCTATTTGTGTATGTTTGACCCAGGCTGCTGTCAAAACCAAAATCCACCCTGCTAAGATTACTGTGAATAAGCGATCAGATATGTATCCCTCTGTGCTCTCTACTTTCTAGCTCTTATTTCTCTTAGCAGATGTCTCCCATTTCCTTGTCCAGAGCCCTCCTCCTAAGTACAAAGGTGGCAAGGGCATCTTTGGCACAACCTCCAAGGTGGAGGCAGCCACCAACCTATGGATGGACACCAAATGAGATGTAGCCAGTGCAAACCTGTGGAGTTCCAGATCTTTTGAATGAAGGAATCAGCAAGCCTGGAGTTACCAGTCAAAGAGATATTCTTAAAAAATGTAAGAAAACCAGGATTTCTAGAAGGAAATATACTAACAAAGTTGAGACAATAAAAAAGGGGCTCCTATCCCTCCAGTGTTCTCATCGAAGAGAATGTGGAGAGGCCACATCTTCCTTCCTTTGTATTCTTGTCTTTAAATGTGTTGGAAGTCAATGACTGAAAGTTGTAGAGACAGATATACAACTAGAGGTAGAAGAAATATGGACAAAGGGAAATACCAGGAATCTTCAAAACTGAGTCTCAGAGAAGAGTCTTTGCAATGAGAGTAGCCAAGCCCTTCCTGGACTAGAAGATGATCAATGTGCCACCATATTGAACACTTACTCCTCAGGGACAAGAAACAATTGCTTGCCTTTCCCAGGGGCCAAGGAGACATCTGGGATGACAGTTGAACTTGGAAATTGGTGTGCTAGGAGTCACAACAAGATGGTGGAACAAAGACCAAGTGTGGAGAATGTGCAAATGTGTGATGTGCAGATAGGCACAAAAGCAAATTAATATCAGGGCTAGAACTATGAAATAGATAAGGTTCCAGCTGAAGTCATTCATTGTGTCAAGATATTAGGAATCCTAGAGTTTGAGAAAACCTCATGGTGTAAGAAGAGTCAGGTACAGCAGTTTAATTACATTAATATTAGGGGAAAAAAAACCCAATGTGAAGCCACACGGTTAAAAGGCAGTATTTTTTCCAGCTAAGTGTCGGGAAAAGCAGTAGCATTTTGTTTGTTGCCTGTACTCACATGAACTCCTGAATGGCCCATATTTGGAGCTCTGTCCCTCGCCTTTGCTGGAAAGAACTAGCACTCCTGGTTCACATGTACACACTCGCACACACAGTAGAATGGCCCTGGAATACCCTATTATTGCCAGAAGGCAGAGATACCGTCAGAAATGCCAGGGACAGTGCTGAAAGGACGAAGGAGCCGGCTGGCCAAGTTATAATGTGAGCATCAAAAAAGGTATAATTGCAGTTAACTGAAATATGATGAGTTTGTGAAAGACCATAATTTCATAATGATAGAAAAAAGATAATATAAAGTATACTGAAGGTAATTAGGATGAACATGGAAGTTTGGCTATAAAGCAATATGTTTAATTTTTTTATAAATTTTAATGAGAGGAAGTTAATGTAAATTGGTATTTTATTCTATTAGCTCTGTTTGATTTTAAAATATAGACATGAAGCTAACGTCTATCTGCATAACTAGAGAAGAAATACAAGGAAGAGTGAGTTAGCCAAATTGCCCTGGGAAAATATACAGAAACTCCACCAAGAACAGAAGGGCATTGTGAGCACCAGTGGTCACACACAACAACTAGAAAGGAGGTTCCAAACTGTGTTCCAAGACGATGATTCAACAAATGTCTGAAAAGCAGCACTCATTGTGCCACCTTGGTTCTACCTCTCCTTGGAGAAGAAACCTCTAGGTGGCCCCGCTAATTATAATGAGACACTAATAAGGCAGCCATACATTTTAAATAATGCCGACAGCCCAGGCCAAGTTATGACAGTTGACAGGACAATGTGCTGGCCAAGAAAGATTTCAACATTTGATGGGGAAATTCCAGGCTACTAAAAACTAAAACCCATGGGAAAAGCATGGACTTAATTTTAATTGATGTAAAAAGTCAAGGTTATCTTAAGGAGAAAGTTTCCGGCTGATGTCCATGGTTTGGATTTGGATAGTCTTCAGAGAAATAACCTGAGCTCTTGCCCTAACCAAGAATCAATGGGTCAACCAGATCTTATAACCTTTGCTGAGTTGAAATTTCTTTTCTTTTTAGTCTGGATAAGAATACTATAACCTTGAGAAGATTTTTAATGAAGTACTACTATAAACTTAGGATATATAGGAGTAGTATTAAAATAATAAAGAAATGGGGAAGAAAACAAGATGCTGACATTTTAGCAATAGGTATAGATGTAAGCATACTGACATGGTTTGTCATCATCGTATTTGTGTATGTTTTGTTTGTTGTTTGATGTATTTGAAGTGTTTAAAGGAACGTCATGGAAAACAGAGACTGAAAAATTGTCCTTTCAAACAAATGACAGAGGGTTTTTTAACAAGTCTTTCCAGGTTGGTTTCCACTGCTGTTTTGGGAGCAGAAGCCAAATGGTAGTAGGTTGAGGAGTGACTAGAAAGGGCTGAGGTGAATGAGGCAATTACCTTGGGGCAAAATGTAAGGGAGGGTGCCAAAAATGAAATAATCAAGATGAATAATTTTATTTTCACATCAGACAGGTAATGAGCTGACGCTGGAACAAGGTTTGAGGGAGGCACGTGGTACACATGAGCGTGAAAATCCCATCATCATGCTTAGGAACCCTGAGAAGATCAAGGGCAATGCTATTTTAAGGCAGTATTTTTTAAATCAAAACCAATGTAAAAAAGTCTACAGTGAACAAAATATCAACATTTTACATGCTGACAGGACGGAAACTGAGAGTGGGTGTCCACGATGGGTTCTTCGAGAAGCTGTGCGTGTGCAAGAAAGAAGAGAGCTTGGGCTGGAAGGGAAGCCAGAGTCCACGAGGAAGGTTGGTTTGCTTGTTTGCTTTCAAGATGAGGGGACCTTGAACGTATTCCTATGCTGAGGAGGTGGCCTAAGCCCATTCCTTCCTCACCCAGCAGTGTAATGACAGGGAAGCTGAAGATGGGCACTCCGGTTGGAGATGCGGGGCGAAGCGGTTCTTCCTGTGTGCATGGTATTGGGGTGGGGGGAGGAGGAGAAAGGCTGTCATGGGACAGGAAGATGTCTGTCTCAGATGGCGAGCTGTTCTTCCCTCCTGGGTAACACACAGGTTTTCTTACCCTTTTTTCAAGGCTGTGTTGATTTGATGAGCATTTCTGCCTGCAACCTGCCTAACTACCTTCACTGCCAAGAATTTCTGCCCAGGCCCACTTCTCTTTTCCCTCAGCTTCTTTCCATTTACCAGGGTAGCATGTGAGGGCAGGATGGGGGAGAGAAACTCTACACCTTGTTATTAATACTTTAAGTATAGTCTGGGGACCTGCAGCACAGAGAACCCCCAGGATTTTGCTAGAAACATAGTCTTAGGTGCTGCCCCATTGAGAAGCACCACTTACACCTCTGGCCTCAAACTTGCTCTGCAGGCGAGACACCTGGTGGGGGTGGTCCTCAAAAAATGCCAATACCATTTCTCACCCACCCCCCCCCCAGATCCTGATTTAATGGGTTGTTCTCAATCCCCTCCCCAGGGTAACTATTGGAAACTCCCCAGGTGATTCTAACATGCAGCAAAGTTTGAGAATCACTGCTCCGCATCTCCTAACCCTTTTTCCTAGCTTCTGTGTGGCCATTTCCAAGCAGCTACAGGAGGGGCAGAGGAGAAAGGAAATAATCATCTCTCTGTCTTTGGGGCAGGCAAGATCAAAAGAATTTCCTTCCAAGGGTCCTTTGCCTGAAACTTTTTCACATTAAAGCCAATTAAAGCCAATCTGGCAAGTGTGTTAGTTGTTAGGTTCTGCACTGTCCCCGTGCTGGGTTCCCATAGCCTGTGAATGGAGAAGTAGCTTCTCACCTGTTTTTATTTCCCTTTGAAATTCTCATGAGCCCTCCAGGTTGGAACAGCCCTTGTGTACTGGGTCACAGCCCTTGTGTACTGGGTCGCAACTCTTGCGCTCTTACTTTCAAACTTTGAAGTTTAGTTTTGAAAGAAGAGGCTTATTTATTTACATAAGCCTATGGGTTTTCCCAGGCAAAAGGGACAGATTTAAATTTACTCAAATTGGGGGAACTTTATTAGTGTCAGCTGGTTCCCTGTCTTTTTTCTGAACATGCTTCATAGTTGCAACAGCTGAGTATTTGCCTTATTTTGATCAAGGAGATAATTTCAAGCTTTGTGAAACAAGATGCTGTATTAACAGTTGAAGTCAGGGTTTAATTATTTTGAGGCCTCCTTTCTTTCAAATTGAATACATTTATTTGATCTAATAATTAGATAATAGTATTGGTTTAGTCAGTGTTCTCCAGAGAGAGAGAGAACCAATGTGATACATATAGAGATACGAAGAGGGATTTATTAGGGGAATTGGCTGACTTGATTATGGAGGCTAAGAAGTCCTACAATAGGCCGTCTGCAAGCTAGAGAACAGGGAAAGCTGGTAGGTTGGCCCAATCCAAGTCTAAGGCTTCAGAACCAAGGAAGCCAATGGTGTAATTTTCAGTTCTAGGACAAAGGCCTTAGAGCCAGGGGTGGGGTGATTGGGAGGGTGGTACATTCATATAAGTTCCAGAGCCCAAAGGCTACACGACCCTGGAGTTGTGATGTCTAAGGGTGGGCGAAGAATGTCCCAACTTTGGCAAGAATCACACTTCCTCAGCCTTTTTGTTCCATCTGGACCCCCAGCCCACTGGATGGTGTCCATTCATGTTGAGGGTGGTTCTTCTCCACTTGGTCCACCAATGCACATGCCAATCTCCAGAAAGACCATCACAGACACACCTGGGGCATCCAAGTCTTTCTAATCAAATGCCAAACCATTTGGGTTTCCCCTTCAGCAGAAGAGGGATGGGCTCAGTACCTACCAAAGCACTGAGAATAAATAACTCTTTACCAACTATCTGAGTATCACTTAATCTAGTCAAATTGTCACTCAGAATCAATAATCACAAATATTTCTGTCTTTGTTTATCCTGCTATAAAAAAATACTGTAGACTGTGTAATTTATTAAAAAAACTAAATTATTTTTTCTCACAGTTCCACAGGCTGGGAAGTCCAAGATCAAGGTGCTGGCAAATTCAGTTGTCCGGCGAGGGCTGCCTCCACTCGCGAGATGGTGCCTTGATGCTGCAGCCTCCAGACGGGAGGAACATTATATCCTTACATGGCAGGAGGAAGAAAGGCAAATGAGCCAAACGCTGTGCATTGAAAGTCTTTAATAAGGGCCTTAATCCCCTTCACAAGGGAGGAGCCCTCATGGTCTAATCACCTCTTAAAGGCCCTGCCTCTCAATACTGTCACATTGGCAACTTCTGAATTTTAGAGGGGACACATTCGAACCATAGCAAATATAAACCTTAAAATGAGATGAAGGAGGAAGAGTAGAGGGTAAAGGAGAAGAAAAAAAGGAATAAGATGAAGGTACACAATACGACAAACAGCTTCAATGAACAGGGTATGTCTCATGCATAGAGCAGCACAGAGTTGCTAGTACGTGCCCATTAATCACTGTTTGAATGAATGGATGGATGCTCCTTTTTTTTCTTTTCTTTCTTTCTTTCTTTCTTTCTTTCTTTCTTTCTTTCTTTCTTTCTTTCTTTCTTTCTTTTTTTTTTTTTTTTTTTTTTTTTTTTTTTTTTTTTTTTTTTTTTTTTTTGAGACAGAGTCTCACTCTGTTGCCCAGTGCAGTGGTGTTAGCATAGCTCACTGCAGCCTCAATCTGCTGGGCTCAAGAAATCTCGCAGCCTCCCAAGTAGTTGGGACTACAGGCACATGCCACCAAGCCTAGCTAATTTTTTCTTATGTTTTGTAGAGGTGGGGTCTCACTATGCTGTTCAGACTGGTCTGGAACTCCTGGGCTCAAGCAATCTGCCCACCTTGGTCTCCCAAAGTGATGGGATTACAGGTGTGAGCAACTTCACCTGGCCCATCTATTGTTCTTTATTAAAGCCAAGGCTCTTCTCTGAATGAAGTAATCATGGTAGGGTAGGAAGATTCATTTTTCTGGAGTATAATTATTGACCCATGGTTCTGATGAAGTAAAATTAGGGGCCATCTAGGGAGAAGTCCCCCACCTCGTCCACTCAACATAGGATCACTGGGTGGACAGCAGAGAGGGCAGCTATCCACCCAATCTCACTCTCCATGACCACTTTTCCTATTTCTGTTTGAACATGGCAGACAAGAGACAAAGAAACTGCTCTCTGTAACTCTCTTGACTCCCTGAATCAAATGTGCTCTTGGTCTCAGGTAGAGACCTTTAAAGAAACTTCCATGAACTCCACATTCTAGCCCAGCAAATACACTCTGACATTTAGGTCTGAGTGTCTCACAAGCCAGGTATGGAATACAGCAAAGACTGAACACACTCCTAGGAATTCGTGTGTTTTGGTTACTTAGGATCAATGAGCTTGGTTGAAAAGAAAAATGGAACGTTTCATCTGGATGAACTGTACTATAACCGGGCACATCGTAGTAAAGTTGACAGCTCTTTATCACGTACTTTTATTAAGAAACTCTTATAGCAGAGCTCTGAAAATACAAGTAAAAGTGCACTTGGTCAATCTTATAATAAAGTCGGATTTCAAACCTCTGAGTTTTAAGAGGGTCCAGTAAGAGCAGGGAAATCCCTGGGTGCTGTTTTCTGTAGAGCCATACATGGGAAAAAAGCACTAAGAGATATCAAAAAATAACCAACTTGTGTTTTCCTGTTCTCTACTCTCTACTCAGCATAGAACAGAAGGCTTCTGGGACTAGATGGATGGTTTTTTACCCCCACACACTGAGCAATCAATTCTCCAGCAAATTCTCTAGTGGACACCAAATGGGTGTCCTCTAATTCAATTCAATTCTCATACTACCCACCTGAGGATGGCATCAGATACTGCAGGTTGAGGGCTCAGTCTCACAAGACTGCCCCTGACTTCACATGCTAACTGAAAGCCCTAGGTTGTGACCTGCTCTTCTGACAAGCAGCTATAAATCAGGGTTCTCACCCCTTCCTGGAATTTGATTAATTTGCTAGAGCAGCTCACAGAACTCAGGGAAACACTTTACTTATGTTTACAGGTGTTTTACAAAGGATACAGCTGAACAGCCAGGTGAAATTGATGCATGGGGTAAGGTCTGTGGGAAGGGGCATGGCGCTTCCACGTCCTCTGGGTACTCCACCCTCCAGGAGCTTCCACGTGTTCAGTTACCTGGAGGCTCTGTCGAACCCTGCCCATTTGCAGGTTTTTATGGAGGCTTCACTGCACAGTCATGATTGATGACATCATCAGCCATCGGTGATCAACTCAACCTGCAACTCCTCTACTTTCTCCCCTCCCTGGAAGTTTTGGGCTCGGATCGAAAGCCCCAATTCTGCCATCAGGCCTTGGTCTTTCTGGTGACCAGCCCACATCCTGAAGCTGTCAAGGGGGCTCCCTGGCCAGCAGACATCTCATTAGCATGCAGAAGACACTCTTACCACTCTGGAGATTCCAAGGGTTTTAGGTACTCTAAGTCAGGTGGAAGACAAAATAAAGTCACGTCTTGCTTAGTGATGGGGGATATGGTCTGAGAAATGTGTTATTAGGTGATTTTGTGGTTGCGTGAACATCACAGAGTGTACTTACACAAACCTGGATGGTATAGCCTACTATACAGCTAGGCCGTACTGTATAGGCTCTTGCTCCTGGGCTACGAACCTGAATACCATGTTACTGTACTGGATACTGCAGTCAATTATCACATAGTGGTAAATATTTGTGTATTAAACATAGAAAAGGTACAGTAAAAATATGGTATCATAAGCTTATGAGACCACTGTTATACACGTGATCCATCCTTGACCGAAACGTCATTGTGTGTCACATGACTATTGTCAACAGAAAAGAACCCAAACTCTGTAAAATAATCTAAAGAGGTTTATTCTGAGCAGAATATGTGCGAGCACGGCCCAGAGAGCCACGCCCAAGAAGCCTTGAGCAAGTGGTCTCTCCATGTTTGGGTTACAGTTTGGTTTATTTTTTTAAATATATTTTTAATCTTTTTTTATTTTTCTAAGTCAGTGGTATTATAAGATACAGTTTGGTTTTGTACATTTCTGGGAGATAGGAATTACATGTAAAGTTATAATCAATACATGGAAGATATACATTGGTTTGGCCCAAAAAGGCAGGACATCCTAAAGCCAGGGATTACAGGTCACAGGTGGGTTTAAAGATTCTTTGATTTGTAAATTGGTTAAAGAAATTAAGCTTTGCCTAAAGGCTTGGAATGTTTTAAGTTACTATAAGGAAGTCTGTTAATCAGGGACAAGCCACTGGACATATATTCGACATATACTGAGACTCAAGTGATCTGTCAAGTAAATTGATGACCTGCAGGTGTGGTTTAACCTTTGTCTTACATGGCCTTAGGCTTGTTAGTAATTTTGTATTTTATTATTATCGATACAAAGAATAACTCCAAAAGGGACAGGGCATATCTAGGCTTGTCTGACCTCCCCTCTCCTCATGGCCAGCAACTCAGCTATGAGGTTGTGTTTTTGTTTTTTGAGGGGTCCCCTTGGCAAAGAGAGGGGTCCATTTAGTTGGCTGGGGGCCTTATGATTTTATTTGAGTTCACACTGTATATATTTTACAATATCACAGACAGGAATGGTGATTTTTTTCCCCATCACTTTTTTGAAGTCCCAGGAAGCACCTTTGGAAGAGTGCTGGGATGGGCATTGGCTTTTGCACCGATCTGAGGACTGGCGGAGAGGAATGTGCTCTTCATTCGCCAGCTGCAAAGCCGCCTTTCATGAACCCGTGACAAACCGTACTTTATTCTCCAATGCCACAGGCTCTCCCCCTCTGTGGAATGCTCAGCCCCTGGAGATGAGGATGCTCTAGAAAAGCAGTGAAAGGGAATGGTTTTAATACTTCCCCATGCAAAAGGCATATGTAATGGTGACGATTTATCTTATTATAGATCCACATGTTAATTCATTGTGCTTTTAGCACAGCAACAGAGAACAAAATCAACTTCAGATTGAGGAAATCCTAGACGATAATTATAATCAGAGGACATAACCCTATTTGCTTTTAAAAATATGATTTTTTCAAAAGTAGTTTACAAGTAGGACTCCATCCTGTTTCTATTTCGGTTTTCAAGGAAAAGCTAGTCATTGAAAAGATGTTCTTTTTTCTTATATTAACACTCTGGTGATCATCACATCACGCGAAAGAAATTTAAGAGCAGCCCTGGTGGGAGCTAAATAATGTGTACATGTGGAAGCTGAGTGCGGAGTGATGGAAAAGGGAGACTCTGAGGGGAGGAGGGATGAGAGGGGGGTGGATGATGGGAGGTTGCTTGGTAGATACAATGTGTGTTGCTTCCATGATATATGCACTGACGGCCCAGACTTCACCGCAATGCAATATATCAGTGTAGCAAAATTGCACTTATACCCTATAAATATGTACAAATAAAAATAAATGGAAATCTTTAAAAATTTGAAAAAATGAAAGCAACACTGACTTCTTTACCTAAGTGGGCTTTGCACAAGCTATCCCCCTGTCTAAAATGCTCAGCCCCTGGGTCATTTGTCCCAGTCCCCAGGATTCAGTTGACATGTCACTTATTCATAGAGGCCTTCGATCTAAATTAGGTCACTCTGTTAAGCTTCCTTGTGCCATTCTGCACTATTATTCCACAATTGTTATCACAATTTATAATCACTGTATTTTATAGAAGCTAAGATGCCATTGATTGTAAAATGCACTGTTATTATACATACCTCTGTGAAAGTTAAAAAAGAAAACAAGCTCAAGGTGAAGAATTTAGCATGAGACTCCCTCCACGAAGCTGACCTATCAGTGCAAGGGCACGTGAGGAACTAACGCAGCACGCAGAAAGGGACCGCAAGGAAACTTGCCAGTCACAACCTTGGCCCCAGGGGGGAAGAAGGAAGGAAAGGCTCCTGGTAATTTGAATCAGAGGGTGATGAACATGCAGGTTTGTGGTTTAAACTCCAAGCACAAGTGTGGCTGAGAAAACCTCAGGTGGGGAGATGGTCTAAAGGGATCCCATGTTGGGAGCAGCGTGGGTGAAAGAAGCAAAGGCAAGTACTCGCTGGAAGAACCTGACTCCCTGCCAGGCCAGCTTGATCACAAGACATATTAATGGCACAGTGTGCCTCAAAATCGGATGTGCTGAGATGTTTAAAACACAGCTGCATCTTAAAATCAAGGAGACACGGTGTAATTTATTGGCATGGATATTTGCTTATGTCTAAGGTTCATAGTTAGGGTTGGCATCTGTGTGCTCACAACGTTGCCTCCTTGCTCAGCACGGTGGGTGTTCAATCCACAGAAAGGGAACAAATCAGTGAGGGGAACAAATTTCTCTTGAGCTTCACCCATTGAAGCCTTGACTTTAAAAAAAAAATATTCCAATTCTATTCACTTATGTACGTTGAACCAGTTCTTAATGCAGTGGAAACAGCATTAAACCTGGAAATCGGAAACACAGGTTCTGGCCTTAGCATCCTCACCGATTAGCCCTATCTCTTTGGGCAAAGGCTTTAATCTTTCTAGTCCACGATCTACCTCTCTGTAAGACGGTAGGGTTGTATTTATTCCTTCCAATCCTAGTAGATTGTGTCTGGATAGTGTGAAAAAAGCATCATGAGGCCCACAGGTGTGGGGTGTTCATCATCACAGTTACCACCTCGCCTGTCCTGCTGATCAGATGGGCAGTCGGCATGGTGCAGAGAGCTCGGTTACATATGAAATCCTGACGTGACTCTGTCTTCATCTTTAGTATAACAACTTTTCACTACATGAAGACTGCACTTTCCATGATTGTTTTAAATGCCTCCATGCAATGATGCAAATTTCAGTTAATGTAAATGAAGAGTAAGAAAGTGAGCATGTGGAGAACAAAACAGGACTAGAAGAATCAGGTATTTGTCATGGATAGGAGGAAGTCCGAAGCTTTAAATCAAGGCAGAGATGAATAACTGAGGTCAAGGCAAATTGTGTGTAAGAAGCAAGGTAGATTTATAAGAAATAGGCCAATATAAACCCTGAAGCTTTGAGCCAAGCGGAAGACAATTTATGGGCAATCAGAAACCAGGGGATTCTTAGGCACCGAAGGCAGAATGCAAAGCAAGGAGAAAGCAAGCGGCAGCCTGCTAAGGAGGCAGCGGGTCCACTGCTGGCTGGCTCAGGAGAATTTCCAGCCCTTTCTACCCAGTCTCGCCGTGGTTGGGGTGTAAAGCTTCCCCTCCCTTCACAAAAGATTAAGGCTCTGTTAGGCCACTATAAAGTATCTAGGGCCACAACAGTGGGTTGACTCCAGGCAATGGGTCAGCTGTGGAAGGAAGCCCAGTGAAGACTCTTGCTTCCTTCCCTCGTGCTTTGAGAACTAAGATACAGTTATGCCTTCCTCCACTGATCAAGACACCCTGGGCCTTCCACTGGCTGTGGTCCCTGCACACTCAGTGGACTCACTCAGGGTCCTGCATCTGCCTGACCATGGCTCCCGTAACCCCCTGTATGGTACGGCCACTCCAACTTTATCCCAGGCTCTCCACTGTTGACCTAAACTATGCCGTGGAGTTTTTTCTTCTGTAGGAAGAGGACCTCTTCTTTCAGAGTACGAGACCATGAAGGGGCCTAGAAGACACAGGTCTGTGGCTGTCCCTCTCCTCCATCTGCTGACAGTCCTCAGTCCTGCATCTGTACCTGCCCATTTGCTCTCTCTGATTGTTATCAGATCGACGCTGTGATATACAGCTACATGTGCATACACACTTAAATATCCAGGATATGCCTCCCCCAGAGGTACCTGGCGGGCAGCACGAGAGCCCCTGGGAAGCCCATGCTTGCCAGCACCTGTTTCTTTCCTGAGCCAGACTCTGGAGGCCACAGACAGGATGTGGAGAGCTAGTCCTCACTTCCTGCTTCTCAGGGGCGGTGGCAACCACACCCCCTCCCACTGGGGATGCAGGACCACCCTGGGCTCATCCGCACTGGAGGAAAGCTCTCCTGACTGTGTGGCTAGATTCCATGTGGATGGAGCCAGCACTGAGAAAGTTGAGATTCTTCGAAGGATGAGAAGGATTCCCCACTGGCAGGAGGTAAGACTTACAGCTAATAACATGGCTCATCTGGCGGGAGTCTGGGGTCTGGAAGACGGATAAAGACACATGTTCAGAATGAGACCTAAGTCCCACTTTCTTGGCAGAAGTTAGATTCCTGGACTAAAGGAAATGTCCTTGGAGAGAGGGGATGGTGCAAAAGTTTATTAGGAGGAAAATGTATTAAATGTAATGGTTTAAAAAAAATTAAACAAATATGTGATTTATTCTCCCTAGTAAATGAAGCAACAATTCCAATATAATCCCAGGGACGACAGGGAGGTATATGTCACCTCTGGAAAAAGGAAAATATGTGTATAAGCATGTCCCAGAGAGGGAGAATAGGGGAAAACCTGCCCTTCTGCCTGGTGGATTGTGGGAAGAAGAAAGGAAAGAGCTAGTGGAGGCAGAAAGTCAGACCCAAACATACTGACATTCTTGCTCCAGGCAGCAGTTGTGAAACACATGTTCAGGCAACCACTTTTCCTGGCTTCATTCATATTTGACCCTTGTTTTTCTCTTTTGCGTATTTAATTTAATGTGTTTTTTAAAAAAAATTTTAGTGTATAAATGTTTGTAATCCATTGCAAATACCTTTGGAATGAAGAGCAATGTGCATTCGTTATAGAAATATATAAACATATAAAAATGGAGAAATAACCAGTATCTAGGCTCAATCCAGATAATTATAAGGTCTTCCATTTTAGGAAAAAAGTGAGGGCTTCAAGGAGTTTATTTTGAGAATTTTGAGGTATAGTAGAATCCTAGCTTTCCTGTTTTTTTTCCTGAGACACGATGTGGGTGTGTATGCATGTGAGTGTGTGCGTATGTGTGATAGGGGAATGCAGGCATAGAGTTGGTGCTAAGGGTGCTAAATATTACATGTAACTGAAAATGACAATTATATCTTCCTTATATGTTGTCAAGGAATCGGAACACATCACACACACGCACACACATGTACACATACATACACCCCATATGTCAGTTTTCAGAGAATTAGAACACGATCAAATTCACTCCAGACAAAAATATCCTGCATATAATTTCAATCTTTCTTTGATGATTCAGAAGCTATTTTAGGCTCCTTATGCCTCTGGGTTATTACTATGAACATAAATTATTATCATGCAATTCTGCACAATTTAGGTTGTTCACATTTTTCTGGTTCTTTTATCCCGAATGAATGGGAACTTCCTATAGTGCTTTAATTACTGTGCAGAATGAATAATGAATGTGCAGATCATTTTAAAGTATGATTGGGTCACCTTAGGAGAAAACAATAGGACTTGTTCTAAAGTGGAGATGTATGTGAAAACCCTGCTAGTTGTGATTTTTTTGGTGATTGATTTCCCAAATCAAATGTGTAGGAATTCCAAGGAGGAAGAGTTTACCTTTACTTCAGGAAATAAGAGAAATCATAATGAGGAAGTTGCATTTGAGCCTGGCTCACAGGTATCAATCAATTAATTGAGACCAGAGGGCATTCCGGGTAGAAGTAGCAGCAGGAACATAGGGGCTGAGGGTGGCTTAGAGTTGAGTCCCTTCCTTCGTCGTCAAAGTTGTAGCCTGTGGAACAGCAGCATCAACATCCTCTTGTTCAAAATGCAGAATCTCAGGTCCTTGCACCAACCCAGCTAAATCAGAATCCGAACTTGGACCAAGATCCCCAAGTGATTCACATGTATATTAAGTCTTGAGATATTCTGTTTCAGGAAATCATTTGTATTATTTGTAAATAAGTCATCCCATTATGAAGCACTTTGATACCATGTCAAGGAATCTAGACTTTATTGGGTCGATCTTCTGAAGTGTTGACAGCTTGTAAGCAGACACTGATGGTCAGCCTAGACACCAATCAATGGGAATCAGTGCTGGCCTTATTGCAGGACGAGGTCCGAGAAATGTTCTGGTGGGTCAAGCTCCTTGAACTGGAAGTCTGGAGCGAAGGAGTAACCGGGCTGGCCGGACATCACTAGGGAGACTGGGTCAGTGGCTATTTACCAACTGCTGATGTGAAAACACTTTAGGAGTGTTCCTCTGGCTTCTGTGTTGCAGACGGATGTTAGTGAGGAGACACAGAGTCCAGGGGAGAGTAGTTAAAAGGTTTTGCGATTGTCCAAGTCAGAGATTTAATTCTTTAATTTGGGAGGCTACACAGAGAATACACATGAGGAGAAAGATGCTTGAGAAATTGCACAAGTATATCAACAAAACCTGGCCTATATAACAAAGATATCTTGGAGTATATTAACCCTTTAGTTACAAAATTTTAGTATGATTTCTGATGAGAAGAGTGCCATTTGGCTGACCTGAATTTTTCACTCCAGACTTTTGGGTAATGGTACTTAATGGAGCTCAATCAATTTGACCAATGTTGATTCCATTTCTCCTCTTGTTGGTGAGGTCTGATTATGCTAAAAATCGAGTCATAGATGCACATCGTCCGCTCAAAATACACTTAATTAATTCAGTTGGACTTCAACTTTAAAAGCATCTGAAAGGCTTATTTACTCTGCATCTGAGTACGTACTAAAAGAGAATGAGGGCATGTTGGCATTAAGTGGCAGAGTTATACAATTGTGTGTAAATACAGTCAATGCATCGTTTTTATTGACAAAGAAAGAAAACCAACATTTATTGAACACGTGCCAAGGTTTGGTTACTCAGTTACTGACCTTACATAGGTGACTTTCCTTTCATTTGTATAATGAATTCATGAGAAAAAAATTTCACTCTTATGCAAAAACATGAGGACAGAGACAGGCATGTGTTATTCACTCAAGGTTCCCAGGCTCTGAGCCAGAGGGTTCAGATGCAGGACTGCCTGACTCCAGTGGCCGGGCTGTCTCTCTCATACCATGATACCTCCGGGGAAAGTATGATTTAGGAACTCTTTTAATCATGGTATGAATTAAATTTTCCAGTGAAATGGATAGAAAAAGGAGAAATGAAAATGGAAGTGATGTGAGAAATCAGGCCTCTGGGGGGCGTGGGAGCGGTCTCTGGTGGAGGCCTTTGAACTGGTTTTGGATTTGCGCTGTGTTGTGGGGGAGGCGGGGACTGCCTCAGAGCCCGGCATCAGAGGCAACACACGTGAGTGAAGCTAAAAGCTTTGTGGAGTTGAGTGATGTTGTAGATTCTAGAAATTTTTGTAAGATAACAATGTCAGGTTTTGCCCAATGATTGGGTATGTAAAGAACACAAACTCCATGTTGGTGATTCAGGGTTAGCTGTATGGCAATCAGTTTAGGAATTTTGATCTTCACATCCCATTTAGCCTCCTCTGGGTTCCTACTATGCTCTTTGTAATAAAGCCAATGGTGGGCGTTATTGAATGCTCCACGTTCATATGATTCCATTTATCCCTTACGATGGTCCTGTCAGGTAGCTGTTGTTATCCCCACTTGCACACAAGGACATTGACGCTTGGAGAAGTGGGACAGTTTGCTTAAGGACACATAGCTAGTGAATGCAAAACTGAGTTTCGTACTCAGGTCTGTTTGTTGATCACGAAGGCAAGCTCTCAGAACCACTAGGCTACACTGCCTTTTATACATCTGGTTTTTTCCAACTGTTTGTTAACTTCGCTGCCTTTCTCACTGGACTGTGAGCCACCTGAGGGCAGATCTGAGTCTTATCTCTGGACGCTTGAAGCCTAGGGCAGTGCCTGACACACAGTAGGCACTACAGAGACACTGGAAGAAAGAAACAGATGGAGGGAAGGATGGAGGGCTATTATTAATATTAATATTTAATGTCTATCCTTGCCCTTTTTGTATATAAACACAAATCTTTCTATATATTTAATATGAAACATCATAATATACACACTTTTTGGTAACCTGCATTTTCACTTGATAGTGTATAATAAGCTTTCCATGTTACGAAATATTCTTCTAAAATTATTTTTACATTAGA
This sequence comes from Indri indri, assembly GCA_004363605.1. NCBI lineage: Eukaryota > Metazoa > Chordata > Mammalia > Primates > Indriidae > Indri > Indri indri. The sequence goes on from RJWJ010002108.1 coordinate 72,959, forward strand.
AAATAAATATGCACAACTATTATATATTTATAATAATTAAAAATAAAATTTTTTGAGAAATAATGTTTCCTATTTCTCTCTCTTCCCACCAGAAAAACAAGCTGTTTCTTGGGGGAATATATCAAAATACATTACCTCGAGATTCTCTCATGGGTCGTTCAAGCTTCTAGAACTCTATTTAAAACTTAATTTTCCCCCCAAAATTAGCCATCCTCAAGGTTGGACTAGAGAGAGTTGTGAGGACAAAGATTGGTAAGGTTATTTCCAAGACCCACAGTATTTTATGAAATGAAGCTAAAAGCCCCAAAACAGCACTAAAGGAAGCTTTCAAGCTCTTAATAAATTATATAAGCACTCCATTTTTTTATGTTTTAAAACGATAAAGCAGTTTATCACAAAGGAACTGCACATTTAGGCATGGACAAATGTGGTTAGTGTTCATTTGGTTGATTGGATTTGGTAGGTTAATCTCTTCTAACCTGTTTTCAAAACAACTCAACATTTTTCCTTCAGGGCTCAGTGAGGGGCCAGGAATGTGACCCAAGGACTTGGAGCCCAAGAACTTAATCCCCAGAGTGTGATGTGTTTGGAGAATCCAGGCACAGTCTTGTGAAACCTGCCCAGATCTGGGCACTTTGTTTCTATGTCTGAAACTTTGCTGCCAATGGGGGAGATTAGACTTACATAAAACCATGGGGAGAAAGGGGGACCTGCTGACAGGGCCAATGACTTGTCCCTGCTTACCTGGTCCTGCCCATCCTTACCCCCTAGAAGCTGACTTGGGTCTTCCCATCCTAACTAACTGAACTCCCACTTTCTTGCAGAAACATAGGATGCTTACACCTCCACAGGAGCTGTGAGGCAGCTTGGTCCCCTTATCAGAGTTCTGAGGAGATATGCAGGCAGACCGTGTCTCTAGCTGATAGCACAGAAAGTGTGAAAACATAGATCAGCGTGGCTAAACCCAGCCCATGGTCTGGAGTCACAGAGATTCAGGAATCTAGTTACATAATCTTGCTAAGCCTCAGATGACTTATCAGTAAAATAAGGATAATCGATGTACTTTATGGAATAGCTGTGAGAATTAAATGAGAAAATACGTGTACAGCAAATAACATCAGTCATGTGACTAAGGTCTTATTCATTTATTTAGATTTTGTGCCCAGTGCAGAGGCTCCAATGACAAGACAAATAGATGTGATTACTCTCTGTAAGGAGATTATATTCTAGTAAACTCAGCAAATGTTAGTAATTTTTTACTATTCTTATATGGTTTATTGGTTATTTATCGCCGTATAAAAATAGTCTCAAAACATAGAGGCTTCAAACAATAAACCTTCATTATCTTTGTTTCTGTGGGCCAGGAATTTGCGAGCAGTGTAGCTGGGTGGTTCTGGCCCAGGGTCGCTCAGGCCAATGGCCGCTGCTGTCACCCGAAGGCCTGACTGAGGCTGGGCAACTACTTCCAAAATGGCGGCTCCCATGGCCGTTGGCGGGAACCTTCCATTCCTCACCACAGGGACTTCTCCACAGCGCTGCCTGAGTCTCCTCACAGCATGGCAGCTGGCATCCCCCAGATTGAGTGTTCCCCAAAAGACAGCCACATCCTGTCACTTTCACCATAGTCTATTTGCTGGCAGTGAGGCCCAAAAGGAGGAAAATTAGGCTCCACCTTTCAGAGGGAGGGATTTGGAAGAACACGTGAACGTGTCTTAAAACCACCACATGGAGACTGGGGAGAGGTGAGAGAAGGGAGTGGAGAAGTCGGCGGAGGCCGGACTCGAACAGCCAAGCAGGTGCTTGCTGAAGAGGCGGAGTTGGCAGCGGAGGCAGCAGGACCCAGCGGGCTGGCGTTGCGGAGGGTGATTGTGAGTATCAAGTCTGTGAACAGAACATATCGGGATCACAAAGATGGCCTAATCTTGTATTCTTTCTGCTGTACAATGTCCAAAAAAAGAAAGGCTAATTTTCTAGAATTTTCTGGGTTCTCTTCTATTTCTGTTTCAAGATCCATGAGAAGACCCTCATCCTTTCTGAAATGCAGGAAACCAAACTTGAGATGTTTTTCTTTCTCATCTGTAAAGAAACTTCTTCAAATTCAAAAATTTATTAATATTCATATAGCCAGAATAGTATGTTCAGTCACCGTAAGTAAGCACAATCTTTCTGATTTTCCTAGAAATGTTTGAAAACTTTGGATGCTCAAGCCCTTTTTTCTTATGCCACAGTTCTTTCTCAGAGTCGGTGAACATATATTAACTTCAATTAAAGAAATAAAATCTACCTTTGATTGCCCCATTTTATTTATTTATTCCTTCTAGGAGGACACATATATCTTAAAAGGACCTGGGATTCTTTAACAGAGAGAGAAAATTCCCCCCGCATCACGTGGAACACCTGCAATAACTTAAAATGCGGGACATCAGTAGTTGGGCATTGGAGTGTTTGATTTATATGTGTTTAGTCTTGCTAACCACCACATTGGGTGAGTAGGCACCTTAAATCTGTTAGTTTATAGACAAAGCAAAGAAACCTCATCTGTTTCTCCTGTAATTGTGTTTTAAAGAATGACTGAGAACTGACGCAAGATTTCTATTGGCAAAGCATTTTAGAAGCCCAGTTGGGCCCTTTGTGGATTTTCAGAGAATATTTTCGCCACACACTATTTACCCTATTGTTAATGATCTGTGGTTAGGTCAATACCCTCTAGAAGAAAAAAAGCACAAAACAGTGTTCTCTTGTTTCTGTTTCCTTTTGTCCCCCTAAGGGGAGTGTTTAGTTGACCCATTTCCACTGGCAAAGTGAGATAATTTGTGTCTAATTTGGTAATTCAATGGTTTCCTGCTCAGAAATTTTCAGTGGGCTTCAATTGCTCTTAGGAGAGGCAACACTTTGCGCCACAAGGCTGTGCATGGCCTGGTCCTGTCTCCTTCTCCATCTGCACTTAACTCCACTCTTCCCCTTGTTCTCACTGCATCAGTCACATTGGCTGTCTCTTATCCCTTGTGGTTCTCACAATCTCTCCTGCCACAGGACTTTTGCACATGCTGTTTATGTTCTCTCTGCTCACAATAATCTTCCCTCCCATCTTTGCTTTCAAATCTCAGCTCAAGGCCCTTCACAACCTTCCTGGCTAGGTCAAATCCCTTTATAGGCTCCCGAATGCCATGTAACTCTTCTTTCTTACCCTTGTGTTTATTGCTATTTTAACACATGTTGGGTTGTCTCATTCATCTTCTTTGGTAGATGGAGATTAAAGACTGTGTGTGTTTTTAATCACCCTGGGTCCTAGGTACTTAGCACAGTGTCTGGGACATTGTAGGTGCTTAATCAATATTTTCTCAGTAAATATGTGAATGCACCAGGCTTTGGACTTCCAGTACTTGCATTTTCTAGCTGCATGAATGTGGGCACATTACTTAACTTTTCTAGCTTTAAGTCTGTCTTCTGTCAAATGGACTTGATAATATATACTGCTTTCATTGGCATGAAGATCGAGTAATTAATGTAAAAATTCTTAACACAGTGCCAGGCATGTGGCAGGAAATAAACGTTCAAATATTTGTATTAATTTTCAGCCATCACATGGCTTCGAAAAACACAGCGGCTTTTTTTGTACTTAAAAGTCATTATGTGCAAAGATGTGGAAACAACCCAAGTGTCCATCAATACATGAGTGGATTAATAAAATGTGGTATACGTATACCATGGAGTACTATTCAGCTTTAAGAAACAATGGTGATATAGCTCCTCTTGTATACTCCCGGATAGAGCTGGAACGCATTCTACTAAGTGAAGTATTCCAAGAATGGAAAAACAAGCACCACGTGTACTCACCATCAAATTGGTATTAACTTATCAACACATAAGTGTATGTATAAGAATAACATCTGTTGCATGTCGGGCAGGGGGGAGGGGAAAGGGGGGAGGAGGGGACGGGTATTTGCATACACAAAGAGTGCAATGCACACCACCTGAGGAATGGACACGCTTGAAACTTGGACTTGAGGGGGAGGGGGGCAAGGGCAACATATGTAACCTAAACATCTATATCCCCATAATATGCTGAAATTAAAAAAAAAAAAAGAAAGTAAAAAAAAAAGTCATTATGATTTTTAGTTGAGTCTAGACCCATGCTTTCCCATCTTACAGGGGAGGAAATGGAGAAAGAGAAGGGTTTAGTCTCTGTAACCCAGTGCCAATGGTTGCTTAAAAGGCCATTCCTCATTTTGCAACGAGACCATTATCTTCTTATGTCCAAAATTCAGTTCAAAGTACTGAATGTAAAAAGCCAGTAACCAACCTCCTTTTTGTGTTTGTTTTTCATTCTTTGATGCCTTTTTTCCTTCATCAGAGCTTCCTCTTTCTTTTTTACCTGAGATTCTCTCTTCCTTCATGTTTATACTTGAATAAATGCAGTGACAGGAACTCTCCTTCCAAAGAACTAAATTTGGATCTGTTGCCAAGAGGACTGGGTTCCAGCGTCTGTCCCTCACCTAGTGTTCACAAAAGCCCGGTCCCAGAGGAGGAAGAGAAGAGAAACATGATGTCTCTGTGGCTAGATGGTGCCCAGGAGTGATGACTTCCACAGCTCACCCGCTGGTAGAGAGTGTTCACCCCTCCCTATAACTTTAAACAAGCCTGACCCAGTCGCACATCATGCGACCTGTGACTTGAGGCCAGTGCGAACATACGTCTGTAGTCCAGCTTTGATGCCACACTGCCTAGGACTCAGTCCACTGTCATTCAGATTCTTGATCTTATCTTCTATTACTTGAAGCTATTCCTCCCTTTTGGACTTACCAGCTGTGCTTGGTATTTTCAGCTTGGTCTTCAGTGCTGATAATGATGATGATGATGGAATAATAATTCACGTTTATCATATACCTACCATGTGTCAGACACAATATAAATTATTTACACTTTCTACTATAATCCTTTATTACATTCAGTTTACAGACAAGGAAATGGAAGGTCATAGACATGGAATGACTTTCTCAAGTCTATACAGTTTACAAGTAGCTGAATCGAAATTTGTACCCAGGCCTTTCTGACACATAAGCTCTACCCTTTTTACCATGTCTCCCTGTTTCTCTAAGGACTTTGTCTATCTTTTTCTGTTCTTGGCTTCCTTGAGAGAATCTCTTTTAGCTCCTACTCTCAAAAGCCAGACCCTAGAAGTTCCCTTATTTGGAGCACTCCAGTTCCTAGTGAAACAAGACTGTGGTCAATATTGCCAAGAGAAATAATATTGTGTTACTATTGAGTCTGAGATCTCCCACATCTGCTGATTATGGGCAAATCAGAGAACGAGGTGGGATGTAGGAAGAAGGAGGGGTTAGGAATGGCAGTGTAGCAGGACTGTCGTGGTCTGGAGGGTAATGGGGGTAGGGGATGTCAGAAGAAACCTGTGCAGAGATAAAATGGTATTCATCAGCCAATCGAAGATTCTTTTCTGGCTCAATTACCCACTACACTGCAGGGCCCATTTATAATGGGATCTAAGCCAAGGGGCATTTATTTAAGCATTGCCCCACTCCCACCCCCACAGGACACTTGAGTATTCTTAGCACTGAAAATGTATGGTCTTATTTCAGAATTGACTTGTCCCAGAAGGCCTAAATGTTGCAAAGGAAATAGCTCACTGGAGGAAGGACAAAGACTAAAAAGTTTGTGGTTATTTTAATGCCTCTACCAAATGGACCCACCAAGACATTGGGGACTTCTGGTGATGGTGCTCAAAGGAATAAACAGTGTGCTAATTTCAAAGATAATGTTGGATTTCAGGATCTTTATGGCTTAGGGCCATTTTCACCGAGCACAGTCCAACTGTGGTCTCAAAATAGCTGTTGCCTTTTACTGTGGGCAACAGGCACATCTTTTTCAATCCATGAGCCACTCCAAATCTCATGGAAAAATATTGGCTGCTTTCATATTAGACAATGTCTTCACTGGACACAGGGCTAAGAGCAAGATGATCTATTTGTCTTAGTCTGGTCACATCAATGGACCATGCAGCCAGGACCCCTGGAATTTGAGCCACTGTTCCCAAGGCACATCCGCACAACAGCAACTGCAGCTTTTGACCCAGTGAACATCGGTCCTTCTCTGATTATCTAATATTCTAAATGCCCTTGACTTGACCTCTTTAAAGTCACAATGCTCAATTTAGACTTCTGCAGTAAGTTATGGAAAATGTGTTAGGAAATGAAAATCTCTCTGGACCTGGATGAGCCCGAGCTAATGTTAATTTCCCTCTGGCCATAAAGAAGTCCATGTTGTGTCTGTTCTGAATTAGCAACATGTGGAGGAAGTGGTTCTGATGATGATGATAGAGCTTTAGATTTCCAGTATAATTGTTGCATCCCCATAGGCTTTTGGTGATGTGAGGATCATACTAATAGCAGAAGCCAGAGAAATTGCTCAGATGTGGTCTTTTCATTGCTTGTTGAAGTTATTTCCTGTTTATAATAAGAACAGGACAATGCAAGCAGTGCGGGTTTTAGTGGATCTCATTATATAGCCCTTGACTTTTATTTAATAACGACGAAAAAAATCCACAAACCTGCTACCTCTGAAATTCATGTCTTGCCTTTTTTATTACTTACATGAGCTAACATATTCTTATTTCACAGTTCTCCAGCTTTATTCCTTTCCTACTGACCCTCACTTTTCATTCCCTAGTGCCCCTGGATTGCTTATTGTGCCTCCTATATATGTTTCATACCCTTTTCTGCTTCTATCATTCTGCACAGTTTTCTCAACTTCCTCTCTCTCTCCCCAAGGTCTGTTTCACAGGTAGACAGCTCATGGTTCTTCAAAACCTAATCAAATACAAAGAGGGCAGAGGTAATGCTCAGTTTGAACATCAAGGTAAAAACCGTAGGAGGAACAATTCTCACACAAGGCCTCAGCTATCTTTTCATTTGTATCTATACATAACTGAGAGTTATAATAAATATTCGTTGACTCAAAAAAAAATTAAAAATGTCATTCAGACATCACGTTTGGTCTCGTTAAACCACCTAGCATACACAAATGTCGGCCCAAGAAAGCTTGACATTAAAACAGTAAATGGCTACCATAGCATGCTGGGTTTTTGTAAACAAGAAAAGGGCTTAGTTCTTCGTCTGAAAAGATTTGGAGATGTCTTGAGAAAAGCTAACAGGGCAAAAGGTAAGTGCCTGTAACTCTCTGGTTCTATGCCCACTCAAGTTTTCAAAACATGCTACATGTCACAGACAAGATCAGCCCATAGCTGCTTCTACAGCTATGACCTTGCCTGCTAGCAATTGGAGAAGTGATTGTATCCTATCCTTAAACTGAGTGATGAACACATTACCCAAGGCCATTCTGGGGGCATCCTTCCATCTCTGTAGAAAGTATAAAACCGAATCAAATAAATATAAACAGAATCATCCCGAGTAGCCTTGAGGCCAATCTCTGTACTGTATTATATCCAGAAGACATAAATCAGACCCGAACGAGCTTTGAAAAGTGATTTCTTTGGAGAAGTTCTTCTCAGGAGGTAGAGATGAGGAAAAAGATCACATAAAATACTGAATCATAATATTCTTAAACCTCAAAAGGTTGATTCACTAAATCAACCCATTTGTAAAATGCATTCTGCCAAATGCATGCATTTGTTTCCAATTCCTTAAATTTAAAGCTTCATCTCCAGATTGTAAACAAAGATATTTGACCAATAAGAGAGAGATAAGTTCAAGGAGCAATGCTGGCCTCGGGGTACTTGAGTTGCTGGCAAGTCAAGACTGGCATGTTTAGAACAGTCTCTTTTCTATTATGTACAATCCAAGATATCTAACAGGCACATTTCATATTTATATCTCTCTAACTCTGTCATAATAAGGAACTTTAGCTTGGGAAAGGATAGCTCTTGGGAAAAAAGTCCTATCTATGGTACTATCCCTTCTTCTTACCAAAGAAATGAGTTTATTGTATATTTTTAAAAAATATCTTCCAATGACATTAAATTGTACTACTAAATAATAATAATAAAGAACAAAAAGTAATGGCTTATTTTCCTCTCTCCCCTACTGAGAAACCAGGCCTATATTAGAAATTCCACTGTTGACATTACCTTATCAGCAGCTGTTACTGAATTTCATTCAACCAATATATATTTTCAAAATTTAGATTTGCACATCAATAAAGCAAATGACAAATTTATTACCACTGCTTTAATAATGCCTGATGAGACCATATTATAGTTCTTTAAATTTGATTTAAAGCTTGATTTTTTTAAAGAAACAATGGCTAAACAGGCATCTTTCCTTGTATTTGTGGTTTTCCTTTCATCATTTTTAATGCACCTTTGGGATTAAAATAAATTTATGTCTGTGCTTCAGATAGTCAATGTCTGCTTGAAAGTAAGTAGGTTAGGTGATTGGCTCAGTCTGTGATACATACTTAATGCAAAAGATGGGTGGAGGATCCACCAGAGGAGATCATCTGGACTGATGGTCTCGGGAGTCAGGTCACCCTGAAAGGTCTCTGCCCTCATCCCAGAGTTTGTTGCCAGAATGGTGTGTCATGAACACAGTTGAAGGAGCTAGGGTAGTAATGAGGAAGGTAAACAAAGAGGATGAACAGAGAGGGCTGAATATTGTGATTGGTAGCCAGGAAGGGCCAGAGATAAACAGGGAAAATGTAAAACGTAGTCAAGATGAGCAACTTTGGACTTCGTCCAAGAGAGAATTGGTGGTCAAAATCCTTTATGTCAGTGTCGCAGAGGTGGATGTCAAGAGAAGAAAGACCTTTGTGGTAAAGGTCCCTCTCCACCAATGAATTGCATGAAAGCAACTGTTAATTATGCACTAACATCTCGTCTTGCCTTTTTGTAAGTAAAAATACTGCAGGTATAAGCTGGGTACTTGCATACTCAGAACCAGACTACATTTCCCAGACTCCCTTGCAGCTAGGTATGGCCATGACTGTGCTCTGTCAGAATGTAAGCAGAAGCGGTGTGTGCAATTTCCAGGGAGTGTGCAAAAAGGAGGAAGTCTTGCTCTTCTCTTATAGTTTTCTCTTTGAAATGTAGATATGATGGCCAGGAAGGAGTCGTCATCTTGTATCACATATTAAAAGCTGCACATTGATAGCAGAATTGTAAGTTAGAAGGATCCAGCTCTGAGCTGCCAAAATTTTTAAAGAAGGAAATATTATTTCTCTATTTTTTTCTCTTGAGCTTATTGTATTTGCTTACATTTTTATTTTTTATCTTATTTTTATTTTTAAGAGCAGCTTTAGTTTCTCAGCAAAATTGAGAGGAAGGTATCGAGATATCCTAGATACCCTCCACCCCACACATGCACACTCTCCCCCATTATCAACATCCCCTACAAAGTGGTACATTTGTTACAATTGATGAACTTGCACTGACACATCATCATCACCCAAAGTCCATAGTTTATATCCCAGTTCACTCTTGGTGTACATTCTATGGGTTTGGACAAACGTGTAATGATACCTATTTACCATTATAGCATCATACAGACTATTTTCAATGCCCTGAAAATCCTCTGTGCTCCTCTTGTTCATCCTTTCTTGCCCATAACCCCGGTAGCCATTAATCATTTTACTGTCTTCATAGTTTTGCCTTTTCCAGAACGTCATATAGTTGGAATCATATAGTATGTGTTCTTTTCAGATTGCCCTCTCTCACTTAGCAATAGGCATTTAAATTTCCTTCATGTCTCTTCATGGCTTGATAGCTTCTCCCTTCCCTTTCCTTCCCTGCCCTGCCCTTCTTTTCTTTTTTGAGAGAGTCTCTCTCTGTTCCCCTTGCCAGAGTGCAGTGGAATCATCATAGTACACAGCAACCCCAGACTCCTGGGCTCAAGTGATCCTCCTGCCTCAGCCTTCTGAGTAGCTGGGACCATGGGCATGCATCACCACACCTGGCTAATTTTTCTATTTTTTATAGAGTTGGGGTCTCGCTCTTGCTTGGGCTGGTCTTGAACTCCTGGCCTCAAGCAATCCTCCCACTGTGGCCTCCCAGAGTGCTAAGATTACAGGCACATATTTTTCAGTTTGTTCAGCTTTTTTCTTGTTGTTGAGATGGAGTGGCAACTCCGAAGCTCCTTACATATGGAACGGGAAACCAAATGTCCAGTACACCACCTTGTTGTTATTTATGCCTCTGTTGTTTTGGGTTTGAGTTGTTTGCAGTCAATACTAAGTAATACAGGTGGGGAGAAAGGAATGAGTCAGAGAAGGAGTCTGGACTATGTTATTTTCAGACATGTGGTGGCCACATTCCTTCTTGTTTTGCTTCCTCCCCTCTCAAAGGATGAGGGAGTGGAAGCACAGTGGGGAAACTTGGATTGACCTGGGGAGAACAGGGCTGAACCAGAGTTTTTTGGAGTTTGGAGATTTACAAGTTATTCCTGACACCCAATTTGCATTGTAACAGCCTGTGGTACTGAAAGATTATCAGATTTAATAGAAAGATGAGGTTTTCCTGGTACATCAGGGCCACGTTCCTTGACTAGACTTCAAGTGACACAGAAATTTTTCCCAGGTCCCCGCTTTTCCTCAAACCTACTTCCCAGCCACCCACAGCACTCCTGCTGCCTCCAAAGTCGGGGAGTGGGGTAGTGGGTGGGGGGTTGGCCAACTATAGCCCACTAGCCAAATCCAGCCCATCGCCTGTTTTTGTACAGCTTGTAGTTAAAAGTGGTTTTTACATTTTTAAGAGGTTGGAAAAAAGATCAGAAGAAGAAGAATATTTTGTGACACATGAAAATTCTATGAAATTCATATTTCAGAGTCCATCAATAATGTTTTATTGGCACACAGTCACGTTCATTTGTTTACTTGTTATCTATGGATGTTTTTATATTTCATTGGCAAAGTCGAGAAGTTGGGCCAGAGGCAATAATATGTAGCCTATAAAGCTTTAAATACTTATTACCTGGTCCTTTATAGAAAAAAATTGCCAACTCTTGTAGTAGGTAAAAACAGCAGATTTGTTTGGAATCCTAGTCCTATCAACAGCTAGCTGAGTTGGCCACGGACAAATCTTTTAACCTCTCTTATCTTCATTTTCTCATCTGTAAAACTTCAATATAATACTTCTGACAGTAGTTTTATGAGAAGAAAAAGAGATGAACACTGAAGAGATTTCCTGGCTTGAGATATGCACCTAAATATGATAGCTTCTGTTATCTGAAATTCCCTACTCCATGAAGGCTCAAGTCTTGTACTAAGATAATCTTTCTTCATGCACACATGAAAAAAAATTATATTTCTAATATCAGTCTGAGCAATTATTGTTGATTATAAGATTAAAGCAAATGACACTGCGGTGTGGTCAATGTAGCTGTACCTCCAAGAAAGTTTTTAAATTTCAACAATAGCTTCTGACCCAAATGGATCTTCATTGGATAAGCTATACTGGTGATATATGTATGTATTGAGCTGTGGGTTCTTGGGTATTTCTGCTCTTCTCTGAAAACTGTGGCTCCATGAGTCCTCAGTAATGTGTGTAGAGTCTGACCTCTTTTTTTTATGGTTACAAAGCTATACACATATAAAATTGATGACATTATTTATTCATTCAAGTGTTTATTAGGCTCCTACTATGTGGGTTGGAGGCACCATGCTAGGTCCTGGGGATAAACTGTGAAAGTGACAGTCACAGTCCCTGTGCTTGTGGAGCACACTGTCTATAGAAAGTCACAGGTAAAACCTGTAGTGAATGGTCAGCCAGACCCCTGAGGCACTCCGAGGACTGTTAACTTATCCATTTTAGTTAACAGAGGATTCAGGTGAACTATTATTAATCGCTGAGCTGAAAGGGTATCTAAGAGATCCTGACTGATATTTGCCTTTGTATTCAGCTATTATTTCTATGGGATCACTTATGACCGTCAGAGGCTATCACATCTTACTAAATTCTCTTTTCTCTAAGGAATTGTTCTTAGGTAGGTTACAAGAATGTTCTGTTGTGCTTAGATAAGGAGATTTTAAAAAAGCAATCATGTAATTAATTTAATGAACTGTAGGAAATATATGCACTTGATAAGAAATTCTGTTTCATCTAAATTAACAAAGCTGTTCTTAGAGTATACCAAGTGGTGAGGATGCTTTGCTTTAAACCGTCGAACTTGGTCTTCCCATGGAATAGAATACTTTGCTGTTGTAGTATTTTGGCTTTCAGTCTTAAAAAAAACCAAACAATTATACCAAAAAGACATTATTTTTTGTGCATGAAATTTCACAGTAGTTTAATAGTTGCATTTTAAACATCTTTCAAATATGTAATTCCATTCCAGTGCATGGCACTCAAATTAGGTGAGAAAAAATGTTTAAATGTACCCACCTAGAACTCTTTAAATAATTCTTCTTTATTTAAAATGATCTTTTGGCAATAAAGATTATCAAAACAGCCAGAATTTCAGTTTTAATCTTAAAGCTTTAGAAAAAAAAAAAAAGACTCAAGTGGCATGATTTTTTTTAAAAGGGGATACTTCTGTTACATTTCTTTCTAGTGTGCTCTTGCCTCATTATCTACCTGGAAATCCTAGCCTTCTCCAGGACTCGGATCAACCATCACCTTCTCTACACAACCTTCCTAGTCCTGCTTCCCTCCAGGCAAGCTGGTGTCCCCAGGTTCTGCAATTCCGCAGCACTCCCTTATAGCCCTTCTTATGCTGTGCTGTAATTGTTTGTTTACACTTCTGTTCCTCCATTAGACCTTGCCATTCCCCAAGATAGGTACTCTGTCGTACTCATCTTTATATTCTCTGCTCCTGAAACAGTGCTGGACACTTATCAGGGCTCAGTAAGTGTTGGATAAACAAATTAATAAGCAGAGAACCGGACAGGAAACCAGTGCTGGACAGTTTGCCCAGGACTCTTGGGTGTCCAACAAGATCAGCTAAGTCAATATCTCGTTCAGTTCCCGGGCACATAAGCATTAAGTAATTTAATCCTCATTACAACCCGGCGAGGCAGACACTGTTACTCCTGATTTACAAATGAGGAAACTGGATATTTGCAGAGACTAAGGAACTGCTTATATGTATAAATACAGCTCCACGCGGAGAGTAGGCCCTCAATAAACAACAGCTATTGTTATGAACACGTGGAAGAGGCCTTATTCTGATTGTTCCAGAAACCAGAATGAGAATTAGCACGTGATCCCTGACTTGTTGGTTTTAGCTCAAGAAAAATTTTTATTGCATCTTTAGAGCTGAACAGCAACTGAACAGTTCCCGTGAAAACCTAGAAAATTCCCTGTCCCTTGACATGTTCACACTGAGGCTGGAGGGTGTTTCTGGGAAAAGGGAACTGAGATGTCCTGGTTGGATGAGCGGCAGGACCCCAGCGCAGGTGCTGATCTCTACCTGCTGGATAATTCCTCCACCTGGACGCCCCACCTAGGATATGCACAGCCTGACAACTATGTCACTCTCCGCACCCGCTCCCAGTTTTATTCGCCTTCAAAGCACATCACTACCTGCAGTCATAGTGTAATTATTTATCTGTTACTTTTTTTTTGCTCTGCCATCCACACCAAAATGAAAGCTCTGTGAACTGAGTGCTCTTCACTGGCGAATCCACTTGGTAAATATTTGTTGAATGAGTCAGTAGTGAATGTCCCATTTATATCCTCAAACCTATACATGAACTTGGAAACAGATTCTGCTCTCTTAGGTCCTTCTTGCTCCTTCTGCAGACATCCTTCATTATTCCCTGTGACCATTACTCCCAAGCTACCCGTGCTTCAGACGATTTGGTGCTCTTTCCGAGGAAGACGTTCCCTGAAAGAGCTCCCCTGCCATTTTGTGAGGGACCTGAGACCTACTGTGGCAGCCCTGGGGAACCTGCGTGTGGGGTCCCCGTCATTTATCAGCCCATCTGCAATTCCTTGAACATACAGACATCCTTTGGTTGCCAACATGTGTGTGACAGCAAATACTCTTGTCCAGTGGGCCATTCCAAACACCACAACATAATGAAGAAAAAGAGGTGGTTCCTTCCCCTTGAAAAAGCAAAATCAAAAAGGTGAGAAGAAATAAATCAAAATCTATCATTAGGGAATATATATCCCACTCCTGATATTTCCTTCCATGTGGTGGAAATTCAATTAGGAAAATGCTCCTGGACTCTCCCCTCCCTCTGGCTTATTTATCCCTGAGAGAAGGGGAGTGCCTTCTCTGAGTGGTGCATTTGGGAGAAGAAACTCTTCCTTCCTCTCTTTCTTCTCCTAGGAGATGGCTGCTGGGAGGAAGCCCGTGCTTCAGTTTGTTCTCTGCCAAACGGTCAGTTTAGCAGTTGAGGCTCTGTTTCTGTCGACGGGGAGACTCGGTGTTTTCTAGAGCTGCCCACAACTGGGTGGGTAGTTCCCATTCACTGTGGGCATGTGGTTTTGGGAAACTCATAATCATGGCATGTCTAATCTATGCCCATCCATTGAGATTTACCAATAATAAACCCAATCTTTTAAACTTTGTTTCACTGCCTTTTGTCTCTTTTTCAGTCAGTTCTAAACTTGGGTGGTAAGAAGGGGTGTAATTTATTAACTCCCCAAAATCCTAATAAAATTGAATAGTAGGACCATAATACAGTTGAAAGCTTTTCTCTTACCCAGGTAGGGTGGGACAGGGGAATTAAGCTCCTCACAGATTCTCCTCTCAGGTCCAGGAAGTTGACAGTCTCCCCATGTCTGTCTCTCTGTATATGCGAGGCGGGGATTTATTGAAAATGAGGTAGCCAGGGCTCAAGGACATCTCCTGGGGTCCAAGTGAAAAGAGTCAGGTGATAGGTAAAGCTGTTATCCCCCACGAAGGATAGAAATCACAGCACTCCCCTCCCCAGGCATGGATTGGAAATGCCTGTGTGCTTTTTTGAACTCCTGACAAAGATTTCCTGGGACCTCTAGTATACGGCTAATAACAATATTTTTCCAGTTCTTCTCTCATGTATCTCAAACAAGAGGCTATATGGTGGGGAGTCCCATTGCTACCAGCCTAATTGTTTTGTATTTCTCTTTGGAATCCAAGGGCAAGCTACATTCTAGTGGGTTCTGGTTCTGCTTCACGACCTTGACTCCCCTTTTCCCTCTCATTAAACTCTTAGAACGAGGACAGTGGGGATCATCCCAGATAATAATCCCACCCTTCCATCAATCTCTCGGTCACGACGAGGACCTGGAGAACTTCCTTCTATCCTCTATCTTACAACCTCATTCCTGTCTCCCTAAATCTTTATCCTCTGCTGCATTCAATGCTCTGGAGCTTGGGAGACCCCATGGACACAAATTAACCTGCTTTCATCCGTTTGCCTCTGATCTCTTCCTGTTTAGCTGTTCAGCTGATCCCAGCTCCCAATCATTTCTGTCTGTCACACTTCTCTTACCACTTCTGTTAACTCTTCCCTCCTTATCTCCAGGAGGGAAGCCTGGACTCTGGGCCAGGAGGTGCGGATTCACTGGAAAAGCCAGAGCCCAGCTGAGAAACAGGGCAGTGAAAGAAAAACTCAATGATTATACGCGTGTTAACGCCTTTTTTGATAAGATGCCCAAGTGAGAAACTTTTCTTCATTGCTAATTTGAGGCTGCATAGCGTGAGAAAGGCAGGGGTCCTGGTGCCTCAGAGAAAAGGGCAGACCAGTTGTCACAGCCGCTCCTAGCTTGAGGCACAATCACTTCTCAGTGGTGGATTTTCACATTTGCGGGCTTGCGCCAAGGTGCGGTGTTGTCAGTGTGCTTTATGCTGTTGGGGCGATTTTAACAACCCTCCCGTGGAGGAGGCCGTCTGCTTCTCCACACAGAGGAAGACATGGAGGCAAAGAGGGGACAAAGTAACTTGCAAATGTCAACCGGCTGTGAGTGACAGGACTTGCATGAGGTCTGTCATCCCTAAGCCCAGAAGCCTCGCTCCCCACCGCACTGCTTAGACTGGATCTCGCCAGTTCTAGTGGTTTCTTTATTCATCTTGGTTTCATTTCACCCACCATTATAGGTTGCTTGCCCTCTGGGAGGTCACAGTCTGGTGTCTGGCAGGGGCAAGTCAAGCGACAGCTCGGGGAGGGGAGGCTGGGACCACAGAGCACGCCGGAGCACTGGCTGCTGGCTGCGCCTGGTTGCGGCACACTAAATGCTTGTGCATGGCGGCTTTATTTTTCCCAGAAGGAAAAGAGAGAATCTAGGAAGGTGCCCAGGATGCTTTCTCATCCCAAAGCCCTGGGAGAAGTCCCTTCTCTGTGCAAGAGGAGAATCTGAACGCAAATGGATGAGGATGATAAGGAGGCTCAGATAATGAGACCCCACTAGGCTCGGCATGCTGGTGGGTTGCAGAAACCAGTCCCACTGCCCTCCCGCCTTCCTGAGGCTTCAGCTAAGACACTGCACATGCCTGTCCCTCTGCAGGAAGCCCATCTATGCTTGCCTGCAAAACACAAGGAGGCAGGGCTTCGTGACAGTTATATCTTTATGAAAGCTTTATGAAAGCTCAACTTTAAAAAATAGATTATACACAACTGGGTAGTTTGCATCATGTAACAATTCCGTTTATTTAGACAGTCTATTACCATCATAGAGGGCATGACTGAGGCTATGGAAATTCAGTCAGAATCGAGCTTTCCCCCAAACACTGACTAGAAAATAAAAGAAAGACCTAGTTTCACCCCTTGAACTGGAAGTTTGTGGTGAGAAAATGCACCAGAAACACAAAATATTGCAAATATTTGCAACCAAGGTGCAAAGATTAAAATACATGCCTAAGTGCTCTCCCGAACAATGGGATTGACAAGGTTTCTAAACTTGCCCTGACTTCCACCCCTGGCCAAGAACGGTGACATTTTCACCTCCTGCCATCTCATCCACCGAAATCTGGGGCAACAGCAACACTATCCACATTGGGGGCAGTGGAGAAGCAAGTCCCAGCCAAGGGCCACACCTGGGCTACCGCCTCAGAACTGGGTCGGATAGCTGTTTAAATTTTAAATCCACATTTCGACCTTGGGTCCCAGGCCAGCGCTGGTTCAAAGCAAGGGCGCAGGAGTGACCTGAGCTGTTTGTGTGGCTGCCACTGCAGGAGGATCAGATGAACGGGTCACCCCGCGCACCACACCGGTCATACAGTCTCAGCAGGCGTTTATTCTTGGCTCTGTGTCACAGATGCCAACACTCACCACTTGGTTTGGGGACTGGAAATAGCGCACCCTTTTTAGAACCTCCAACAGCTCTCAAGAAGCTCACCTCAGATAAAAACCTTCAGGCCCCCTTTGGGGATTTGTCTGACCTGCTCATTCATCCTGATGAGGTGTTTTTCCCATATCCTGCTTTCATGCTTTTACTCTTTGGACCTGGACCACACCGCCAATTTCTCCTTTGAAATTAAGCTTTTCTGCCTCCTCAATCCTGCTAGGATTTGACCCTCACGAGGACAATAACACCATCTGTCTATTTTTACTTAACAGTTGTGTCCCCAGTGCATAGCCCACTGCTTGAATTATGCCTCCCGTGATGGTACTGCCAACTGCTGGGCAAGCTCTAAAGCCACAGTAATTCAAACAGTGAGGGGCAGGTGCACACACGAACTGATCACTCTCTGGGGCAGAAGAGAGAGCCCAGCAACAAATCAAAGTATATACAAAGATCTAGTTTAGTAGTTTATTCATTCTACGAATACTCATCAAGCAAGTCTATGCACCACGCATGACAGTGGTGCTTGGAAAACCAGATATGGTTCCTGTCCTAGCAGAGCTACCAGTGAGGGGTGGGAAAGGAAGACTTCGGATGAATAGTTTTATTTCTGATGTGTGGTCATGAGGGATGGAATATTTATGCTCCCATCTCAGGAACTTTGCACTCATTCCTCCCTCTGTTTGGAATTTTCCTTTCCCCTTTTCCCAAGATATTTGCATGGCTGCTGCCTCACTTTATCAGGTCTTTACTGAAATGTCACCTCCATAGAAGGTGGCCTTCTCTGCCTACTATTTCCTAAATGTCAGTCCTGTCACTCTCTACATTGACCCTCTTTATTTTTCTTTGTTACACTTATGACTACCTAAAAAGTATTTTATATAATATAGGCCTTTGTTTATTTGTTTGTCTTATCCCAGCCACGACAATGAAAGCTCCCTGGAAACAGGAGCGTTGCTCCCTTTTGTATTCCCAGCCCCTGGAACGGTGCCTGCATGGGAGTAGGCACCTGTCAAATGCATAGGAAGGAATAAATGATAACTCGATGACGACTTGTCTTTCCAAGCAGCAGGAAAAGCACACGTTGATCAATAAACGATTTGGAAATAGTTTTCCATATACCCCTACATTATTCTACACGTATCAGTAAGTACTAGATAGGTTCAACTGGTTAATAAATATATTAATGAAACATATTTGAAAAAAGAAAAGACAACAAATCATCAGTGGCTTCTCATAGATGGCTCTTCCCAAAGTGATTGCCATGTAACCACCACTCAGATGTAGAGAGTACCACAGCCCAACAGAAGCATCTCCTGGGACCTGCCAGTTAGGAAACCAACTATCTCAGTTTGCCCAGTATTCACCCAGTTTTAACACTGCGAGTTCTGGGAAAACTAGGATAGTTGGTCACTGTATTTCCAGTCGCTACCACACTTTCCTGCCAAATTTGCCTCTTTCCTAATTTCCAATACCATGGGTTAGCTTTGTCTATTTTTCAACTTAATACAAATGAAATTATGCAGGTCTTTTGCTCAATATTATTTTCATGAGATATATTAATACCTTGTATGTAGAAGAAATTCATTTATCTCATCATTATAAAACATTTCATTTATTTATTCATTCTACTATCAATAGACATTTGGATTATTTCTAATTTCGGGCTACTATAAACAAGCCTGCCATGAGCAGTCTTGAACATGTTATGAGTGAACCTATGTCGCATTTCTGTCAGGTATATTGATTCCTGGGGATGGAACTGCTGGGTCACAGGGTATGAGTACATTCAGCTTTAGCAGGTCATGCCAAAAAGTTTTTGAAAGTAGCTGGGAGTGTATGAAGATTCCAGTTTCTCCACAATTGACCAATACTTGGTTTAGCCATTTCTTTTAATGTTACCCATTCTTCTGAGTATATAAGCAGTATCTTATTATGGCTTTAATTTGCATTTTTTCTGGTGATGACATGTTTTTTCAAAGCGCATGTTCAAATCTTTTGTCTGATTTTATATTGAATTGCCTATCTCTTCCTTATTCATATTTTCTCTATAATTTTGATATGAGTCTTTTGTTGGTAAAATGGATTAAAATATATTCTCCAATTCTGTGGCTTGAAATTCCTTTCTCCCAATAGTGTCTGATGTATCTATTTCTTTCCTTTATAAGTGGTGCTTATATTTTCCTTTTTAAGAGATCTTTGCCAAAATGAACAATTCTGAAGGTATTCTCCTATATCTTCTATAATCCATGCAAAATTGAATTTGTATTTGGATTAAAGTAGGGGTCAAGTTTTGTTTTGTTTTTGCATATGACTATCCAATTGATTGAGCCAGCATCACTGATTGTCAACAATATCCTCTTTTGCCTGCTCTGTAATATCACCTCTGCTATAAATCAAGTGTCCATGTATGTACGGCTCCGTCTCTGGACTCCTATTCTGCTCCATTGGGCTACTTGTCTATCCTTGCACTAATTAATATCTTAATTACACTGCCTTTATAATAAATCTTGACATCTGATGGTAGAAGTATTTCAAGTTTACCCTCACTACTCTTGGATCTTTGCATTTCCATATAAATTTCAAAATTCAGATTGTCAATTTCCACATACAGACACACAAAGAAATCTGATGGAATATAGATCAACTTGGAAAAATCAACAAATTTATATTCACTCTTCCAATCCATGAAACATCATATGTCCCTCAATTTATTTAGATCTTATTTATATTTTTTCTATAATATTACATATGTTTATTTGTAGAAGTCTTGCATATTAGTTTATTTTTTAGGTATTTAATTTTTTTGGATACTATTCTACACAGTATCATTTGCTTAATTCAGTTTAATTGTTTGTTGCTGGTGTATGGGAAAGCAATTTACTTTTGATATTAACCTTGTATCCAACAACTTTGCTAAATTCATTTACTAATCCTAATAGTTTGTAAATTTTTCTATGTGTATAAATTGTGTTGTCTGTGAATAATGACAGCCTTATTTCTGTTTCTTTCTTTCTAATCCACATACATTTATTTGATATCTATATGACTATATGTATTTTATTTAGCGATGTATTACAATGGTCATGGCCTCTAATATTAATGCAATGTCGAATAGGCGTGGAAAGAGCAGGTGCTACGGTTTGAATGTGTCCCCTGAAGTTCCCGTGCTCGAAACTTGATCCTCACTGTGGTGGTGTTGGGAACTGGGGCCTAATGGGAGGTGTTGGGGCCATGGGGGTACCAACCTCATGAATGGATTAATGCTGTTATCACAGGAATGGGTTCGTTATAGGGAAAGTGGGTTCCTTATCACAGGGGTGGGTTTCTTATAAAAGAATGACATTGGCCCCCTCTTGTTGTCTCTCTCACCCTCTTGTCTTCTGCGATGGGATGGTGCAGCAAGAAGACCCTCACCAGATGTGATCACCTTGGTCTTGGACTTCCCAGCCTCCAGAACTGTGAGAAATAAATTTCCATTCTTTACAAACTACCCAGTCTGAGATATCCATATTTTCATTTCTCATAATACCTTCTCAGTTTTGGGAACCAAGGTTATGTTGGCCTTATAATACTGATTAAAAAGCATTCACTGTCTATTTTCTGAAGGATTTTGTGTAAGACCATTTGTATCTTTCCTTTAATATTTGAAAGAGAAATAAATTTCCATTCTTTACAAATTACCCAGTGCGAGGTATTCTGTTACAGCAGCGTAAAATGGACTAAGATGGAAGGCATCATTGTCTTGCTCCTGCTCTCTGTTAAAAATCATAACAGTTGATGATTAAGCAAGATATTTGCTGTTAGTATTTTGTAGACATTTTTTGTCAGATTAAGGACGTTCTCTTTTATACCTGGTTTGCTAAAAGATTGTTCTTTTAAATTACAAATCACGGTTAAATTTTGTCAAATTCTTTTTCCTGCATCTATCGAGATAATTATTTAGTTTTTCTCCTTTATTTTATTAATGAGATGAAGTCATCAATTATTTCTGAATTTTAAAACACTCTTGAATTCCTAAAATAAGCTTAAAATTGGTCCTAATGTATTATCTTCTTAGTATATCCTTGATCTCAGTTTGCAATTTAAGATATTTTTGGACAACTACCGCACTGGGTATCAAGTTTCAAACATGTGAACTTCAGGGGACACATGGAAACCACAGCACCTGCTCTTTCTGTGTCTATTCAACATTGTATTAATAGTATAGGCCACGACCATTGCAATACATCACTAAACAAAATACATATAGTCATATAGATATAAAATTCATAAGAGAAATTTATCTGTATTTTCATTTCTCATAATATCTTGTCAGTTTTGGGAACCAAGGTTATGTTTGCCTTATAATACTAGTTAGAACACATTCACTCTATTTTCTGAAGGATTTTGTGCAAGATTGTTATTATCTTTGCTTTGCTATTTGAAAGAAGTTATCAGTGGAATCATCTGGTCTTGGAATTTTCTTTGGAAGGTTGTATGTATATCTGTAGATGTGTAAAACAACCACCATTTTATAATCCTCATAATTTTGTGGGTCAAAAGGCAGGACACAGGAGAAAAAGCTCTTCTCTAATCTATGATGCATGAGGGAAATACATCCATTATTTATAGTCAGAATTTTAGGGCTAGGAGAATCATTAAAGATAATCTAGTCTCTCTGGACTGGAAACCATTTGGTCTTGGAGTTTTCTCTGTGAAAAGATATTTTCACTCTCTATAGGTTTCAAATAACTTTTTGAATGTTTAATTTTACACCTTTCTTCAGTTTTCTAATATTCTTCTCAGTTATCTCTTAAAATACTGGTTCTGTCCCACACTTTTCTTACTTTTTTCTAGTGTACCAGTTATACAAACATTAGATCTTTTTAATGTATCCCATATGTCTAATATATTTTATGTATTTTCATGCTTTTCTGTCTCCATCTATAGTCTGGCCATTTTTTATTGACCTATTTTCCAGTTCACTAATTCTCTTTTCTGCTGTGTCCAATCTACTGTTTACCTCATCTAGTGAGTCCTTAGTTTTTACATTTTTGATTTTAGAATTTCCATTAGACTTTTCAAAATATCAAATTCTCTAATGAAATTCTCTATTTGTCTTTTTCCTTGTTTTTTTGTTATTCCTCTTGATTTTTAGTCACGTTTTCTAACTCCTAGCATGCCTGGTGATTTCATTATTGGAAGACAAATATTATGTATGAAAAATTATTGAGATCATCTGAAACTGTGCCTGACGTCTTGCTCCATGGAGGATTTATTTATTTTTTCTTTCTGGCAGGCAGTTAAAATAGGGTCAGATCTCTTTAATCTAGTTTGGGATTGAGTGTCTTCAACACTGGTCTCAGTTTTTGTGAGATATGGCCTATTTCCAGTTTATCTTTTTTCCGGGGGTTTATCTTTTCTATGGTTCTAACTAAAAGTCTGGCAGGGGGTTACTGGGACTCCTAACTCTTTGGTGAGCTCTGACCTTCAGTTTCTGTCCCCCACCACTGCTTCATGGTTACCAAAAATCTCTGTTCAGCTTCTCAGAGTCTTAGATACCACTTTATACCCTACTTCTTAGTCTCTTGGCCCAGAGCTGGTTCAGAATTGGCAAATGCCTCAAGGGAAAAAATTTCTAGAATGTCAGGCTCACATCGATGTTTTCTTTTCTGATGCATTGATAGCTCCCCAATGCCCTCAAATGAATTTTTTTTTAAATTTTAATCAGGCTTTCTAGTTCTTGGTGGAAGAATTGGTCTGCAACAAGTTATTCTGGCAGAAATGGATAATATCCACTCTCCTACCTTTCATTTGATAAAGAGGGATTTTAGCACTGGATTATGTCACCTCGGTGACAAACATTTCAATAAGAGTGGAAAATCTAGAGTGTCTTAAAATGTATGCATGTCATAAAAATAATCAAAGAGTATCATCAGGGTTCAAAATTTTAGATGAGCTTTTAATCAATTCAAACTAACCTTAATTCAAATAGCAGTCCTGACTTCAGAGATTAATGCAATTTCATTCTGAGCACTTCATATCAGTTGGAGGGTAATCCTTATGTTGGGAATAAAACTAACAATGACCGACAATTCATAGCTGAAGCCTCTATGTCACTTATATGAATGGGACGATAGATAGCAAATTCAGTGCAGCATGGACAATTGTTAAAAAGTTAATTTTGTGGCAAAAACTCAGGTAAGGTTCTTGAACTGAGTGTAGTAAGTCAAAGTGATGATCAAGATAAAAGTTCGGTGGATACCATGCTAAAAACTTAAATTCACCAGCTAAATCTATACACTATAGATTATACAGAATGATCTATAGAGGTATCTACAAATTATATATCTATAATCTATAGATTAGGATGGCATATATGTTTCTCTTCATGTACCAACTGCACTGAACTATCAGCAAAATACTGGAGGACTTTGTCGAGAAGAATTTTGAGGCTGTATCTGAGTCCAGGGGAAAAGAGAACTGTGATCAATTAGTGATCCTTGCTATTGATGGTGTGTGTGTCAAGTGTCTGCCATCTGCGAGGAAGACGCTACACAAAGCTGTATTTATGAACATAACAATGGTGAATAATCACAATTACTATCTTGAGATAATCCCATATGCTTCTTATACTTCATGGCAATGCTTTTGTTATATTAACCATCTGGGTCCACTATTCCTGTACTGTTCCTGTGACACTCATCCGTCTGCTGTACAGCTGGTACCACATACATCTGGGTGCTCATGCTTTTGCCTTGCTCACACTTTTGTCCTGTGCTGCTGTCTCTGACTGCGGACGTGCACGGCATCCCTGCCCAGAGCTGCTCCTTCTGGCCTCCGATCTTCACACTCATTTTCCCACTTTGAGCCCTGCCTTGCCCTTCAGCTCTGGCATCTGTGTCTGTTTCCAACCCAAGGCCATGCTCCTTTCCTTGACAAAAATTCCCATTTGATTCTTCTCCTCGACACACTGTGTCTGGTCACCTAGCAATGATGAGCAGAACACATGGGACAACATGGAGTCATGAAGATGGGTGGTTTCTGGCTGTTTGGGGCAGAAATGCCTGGCACATTCAGTGCCCCCAAAGCTTCTATTCCCATGGACTCAGCTTCTTTCTTGTATTTTCCTGCCAAGTTCTTCATTACTTCACTCTTTTTTCTAGACCCAACCCCATTATAACACTTCTTTCCAGTGGAACTCGAAGGACCATCTGTAGCTCAGCCCTGATTCTCTTCGTACCTTATCCACATGTGGTTTTGTTTTTCATCTGCCATTAGCCTGTGCTCAGGGTCACATAGCAGGACAACCAGGTCTGATCTTCACACTGTCTTCTGCCCTACTGGCCAAATTCTAAACGTTTTCTATTCTCACTTCATTGTAGGAGTCTCGAGAATTTATAATTTCCATGGAATTTTAGACTATATGCCTGTATGTAGTACACTCATACCTGTATTTTCAACTTATTGATAAAGACTTGTTCTCCTAAATCTGTAAGATTAGAATATCTTATTTCTACTCTTTGTCATACAGAATATTTATCAATAAACTTAAGCACATAATTTTACCTTTAAGATCTTTAACCACAGGTACTTTACATACTTAAGTTTTAACCTAGTAAGTATCCCTGCTTTAATAGAATAAATTCCCTCCTGCTAAAACTATCCAGCAAAAGGGGACAATGACATTGGAAGCATATACCCCCAAAGCCACATCTGTCACGTTTTGCTTCCAGTTGAACGATTCTGCCATGCTACCATCCTGCCCTCTATCCCTCTAAGCAAGGGGTTGGCAAACTATGGCCTGTGGGCCAACCTAGCCCTCTTCCTGTTTTTGTAGGCACTGTGAACTAAGAATGATTTTTACACTTTTAAATGTTTACATTTTAAATGGTTCTATGAGTACCTACAATCATATCTTTGATTTTGTCTCTGGGCCTGCAAAACCCAAACTATTTAGTATTCGGTTCTATATGAAGGAGTTTGCCCAGCCTTGGTGACCTCAGAATGAACCCTATGCCCTTTAAGCACTAAGTAAGGTGCAAAGGAGGTTTGTTTAAGTGCATTGGTTCTCCCTGTGCAGGTGCATGAGCTCCTCTGTGTCAGGGGTCACCAGACTGGGCTCCGCTTGTTTTGTTCAAATGGGACGATAGCTCTGCGGTTGCATGGAGAATACATGCAGATTATATTCATGCTGCCGCAGTTGGGTGGTGGTCCTGGTTTGGAGAGAGGCTTTCTTTGTTTTGTATCAAGTGTGGAGGTGCAGAGGGAGGAGAGAATGAGAAGTAGAGGCTTATCCTCAGCATTAACATATGCCTGCTTAAGGGCTTCCCTCATTCAACAAATCTGAGAGCCAAAATTTATCTTATTCCCCTTGTTTTGTTATTTCGAAGACTAAGATTAAAGACCAAAGTAAAAGAACTCTAATAGTTGGAACAAAGTCTGCAGAAACCTAAGACGCTATACAAAGCCTGGGAATTTTGGCGGGGAGGGTAATCTTCCCATCTGGGGTAAGGTGCAGGAGAAATATTTGACATAAATGGTTTCTGCTCATTTCGAAATGGAGACAAAATGATTTTTTGAAATATTCAAACTAAAAAGCTACCTAAATTGCATTTTAGAAAATTTCAAGGAAGAGTGTGTTCCTTCACCAGAATGATCATTTTCCTCTCTCATAGTCACACAATGTTGAAGATCTAACTAAACACAAAAGTGTGTATTCTAGCGTACTCTTGTTTTGGTTTCCGTAGTTTATACTCTGCCAATCTGGCTGACTTTTCTAGGCTGGGGCTCTGGGGAAGGGAGTGCAACAGGGAAGGCAATACTTTGTGAGGTGTTATGTTTTGGAGTCTGGTCCTTGGTTTTGTAGATTCAGAGACATGATTTCTCTTTTCATTCAGGTCGGATCAGGTTCTTGGGCAATGACTCACAGTAATTCAACTCATAAGGATGGATTTATAGGCCAGATGCTAGTTTGTTATTTAGCACTGGGAGAAGAACTTGTCATGAGACCCAGGGCTGGCTGATTCCTGCCATTGGAAGAGCTCTCTCTCTGCAAGGGTGAATTGGCACAGGAGGCCAAATTGAAGTTGTTACCAAGCTGTGCAATGGACTTAGAGACCTGGATGATTTTTAAGGCTATTTGCAGCACACCCTTAATAGGCCTTCAGTACATTTCTACTGAAAGAACTTGGATTTATTTGGACCAGGGGGCAGTAAACTATGGCCAGTGGGTTGGCCACCTCTTTTCATATGTGACGTTTTATTGAAACACAGCCATGCCCATTCATTTCTGCATCGTCTGTGGCTGCCTTCTGCAACAGAGACCCTATGGCCCACGAAGACTAAGAGATTTACTATCTGGCCCTGTACAGGGGTTTGCTGACCCCTAATCCATATGAGTAGCTTTCAAGCTATAGATGTGACCTATTATTGGTTTTAAAATCAATTTAAAATATTACAGCCAGTATTTTATTTCAGGCAGAATAGAAAAGAATAGAAAATACAGTCTTTTTTTCAAGTTAAGTACTATTTTATGAAACCATTGTTTTTGTATGTATACACACAGAAATGTGTATGTGGACCCTGGCTCATAGTGTGAAATATTTTTTCTCATTGACAGTCATGCGAAATAAAAAAGTTTCGAAAACACTGGCCTAGAAAAGGTGCCTTTCTTCAGACAATTCTGAGAAGCACTGGGTAAGTCTAACTTTCAGACTCCTCTTTTTATTCTTTGTAACTTAATGATAATAATATTATCTGGCACATCATCATTTCAAATGTCTTCAGTACAAGATCCCCATGAAATTTTCACACCAAACTTGTGAAAAAGAAACTATGAATGTTTACCCCAGTTTAGAGTTGAGAAAGCCAGCTCCCCCGGAGTTGAGCTGCCTTGGCCAAGATCACAGTTGTCTAGGACAGGGTGTATCTGGAAACCATGTCTTCGACTGGCTGTCCAGAGCCTTTCCTGCCAGGTGCTGCCTTTCCAGAGTCTAAGAACCTTCTCCCTGTCCGATAATTCCTCAAAGAGGGCTTAGGATTTTCAGGATTATCTTCCTTATATCCTGCCTTACGCTGTGGCTTTGGGATAAAATGCCCTAGAGCTGCCTGTCTCCCAAACCATCTCTTTAGAAGGCTGGGATGTGGCAGCTTCACCCCTTATCACCCCTCTGTGAGGTCACCAAGGACTTACAACGATAAGGACCCCCACTAAATGGCAAGACTGGAAAGTACGGTGACAATGACCCACCCAGACACCATGATGCCTCTGCCTCCCGTGCCTTCCCGGAGGTGGGGGAAACACCACCAGGCATGGAGGAGCCAAGGGCTCCCGAGGCATGGGAGAGTAGGGCAACGTCTCTGAGGAGATGCATCTCGGGGACTGGAAAATTCCCTCTGCCCCTGGAGAAGGGAAGCTGGGAGAGGTGGCTGGAGTTGGCGCCAGGCCCAGCCACTGGCCTTGAGGGCTCATGCCTCCCTGCAGGCCTTTTACCCACATGACCGTAGGTGATAACTGGGTTGAGAAAAGCTGGTGGCCTGTGCTGAATCTCACAGGTGGCAGGGGCAGAGCTGGGCCTCTAACGTAGGCAACCTGGCTCCCCAGCCCACATTTTCAACCTCTGCCTCTGTGGGCTCCGCCTCTTTTCCAGTGCAGAGAGTAAAAAGCTCTTGAGACGGTATCCCTCTACATTGTGCCGTCCAGCTCACCCAAGTAGGAAACGGGGGGCCAGGAATAAGTCCACCAGGAATGAGACCCGGAGTTGGCCAGAACCTCCTCTGGTCTGCAAGGACAGCAGGGGAGAGGGAACAGTTGCCAAAGACAGTCAGGGGATGAGAAGAAAGAATACCAGCAGGGCACACCCTCCCCTCCAGCCTTTGGAAATATAACCATGAAGCTTCCACCTTTCCTACTGCCACTGTGACACTTGGAGGAAGACATCTGGTTTGAAGATTGTTAGTCCATTTGCGCTGCTATAACAAGATACCATGAACTACGCAACTCGCATACGACAGATGTGTGTTCCTCTCAGTTCTGGACGCTGGGAAGTCAACATCGAGGTGCGGGCAGGTTCAGCGTCTGGTGAGGGCCTGCTTTTTGGTTCATAGATGACACCTTCTCACTGTGTCCTCACATGCAGAAGGGGGAAAACGAGCTCCCTCGAGCCTCTTTTATAAGGGCACTAATCCCTTTCACGAGGGCTCTGCCCTCGACCTAATACCTCCCCAAGGCCTCACCTGTTACCACTATTGCATTGGGGATTAGGTATCAACACATGACTGTGCAGGGCGTGCATAAACATTCATACTGTAGCACAGATGGTGGTGCAAAGCCGCCATCCTTGCCTTTTCTTCCCGCAAGTCAGTGGACATAATGAAGAGAATGAGAACTAAAACACCAGGTCCATTTTGAGCACCTAATGGCTCAGCCTGTGAAAGATGTTGGGGAGTCCAGGAATAGTCCATGAGCACCGGATTCTGCGTCGAGCTCCAGTGTCCTGCCTGGCCAGGACACCAATAGCTGTTGAGACGGTGGGGACAGGAGGGGATGGCGGTTCCCCCTCAGTGACCTTTAGCAGACACAGCAGAAGATGTTTTCTCAACATCCCTCAGGGCCCGGCAGGTGGCTAATGTGCATACCCACATGGGAAGGCCCCTGCGTGTGGAGTTCAGATGTTGGAGGTTCCTTACTTAATTTTGTGATGACTACTGTAAACCGGAGGGTGTTCAGGAAAAGGTTAATCAAAGGCGTAGGGCTTAGAGCAGTCACTTTTGTTTAGAAGGATTGAGCCCTCCAGTAAGCTAATCAGGGTGATGACTTCTTGAGCCAAAGTCCACCTGAGCTGGTAGGTTTTTCAACAAGCTTGTTACTGTATCCTAGAGACGGTGAGGCCTCTATTAGGACCCCCAGGAGAGAGGGGCGGGGAGGGAAGAAAGAAACTGAGCAGTAATCACTGTCAGGGAGGAGGGCAGGGGAAGGAGAAGAGAGACCCGTAGGCATTTTCCTCCAGGGCCATGAACTGGTAGCTGTGACTCCGTTTCAGAGGGACAGAGAAGTAGGGAAACCCCTCGGATATCTGCATACTGATTAGATAAGGTGTTCGTGCCTTCCAGGTCTTCAGGGAACACCTATGTCACAGTTCATTTTGAGTTCCAGCAATTCAAAATAAGGGCAAGAGAGAGAGACCAGAAAGGGGAATGATTTGGTGTTGGGAGGGGGCAGAAGAAAGGATGAGGCGTAGCCTTGAGGCAGAGACCGATACATGCAAGGATGTGGTGCTGGGCAACAGAACCACCTGCTATGGACTGTCAAAACACTCAGCATCCGGTCATGGAGGAGATACCACTTGACAGTCTTTAACAATAGGGTTAATACTTATTTTTAAAAATTCCCCGTGACTCTAGATCAAGATTGGTATATGTGTTCAAATAGCAAATGTGCCAACCCACCCATCCATCCACCAATTCTCCCATCCACCCCTCATCCATCCACCCTTCCCTCATCCATCTATCCCTCATCCATCCACCCATCCCTCATCCATCCATCCATCCATCCATTCATCCCTCATTCATCCATCCCTCATCCATCCATCCCTAATCTATCCAACTAATCAAGTACACTACAGAAGACAGGCACTGGGGACACAGAAACGAGGAAGACATACTCCACATGCACAAAAACTCACAGGAGACAGGTGCGTGAATAATTACAATGAAACTCCCTTAGCGATACGATCTAGTTAACAACCAGTTACATCAGAAAAGCTGGGCGTGGGTGTTAATCCCAAGGTGTGGAAGATGTTTCTTACCTCCACCAAGGCATAGAGCTGTGTATGGCATTCCTTCTCTTGTTTCAGGGCTGGCACAAATCCTAAAGGGGCTTGTTAGTTCTGTCAAAGGACTGTGTTTTGTTTCTTTCTCGTGACCATCAGACGAACTGGGGCTGCTGGTCCAGCACAGCCAGCACTAAGTTCAAGGACTGGTAATGAAGGAACTCCAGGGAAGCTGTTACCAATGGGTGTGTTTACAATAATAAGACACAGTGATGTTAATTCAGTTTAGCAATGATAATTTCTTAGTAAGGAGTGACTGGAAATTAATGCTTGAACCAAATACTCATTGCACCTGCAATTAATTTAAGGTGGTGTGTGTGTGTGTGTGTGTGTGTGTGTGAGAGAGAGAGAGAAAGAACATACGCACACTCAGGTATACAGTGATGTAGTGTCTGGATATATAATAAGTATACGTGTATAAATATATTTTATGGAGATGTGTCTGAGCTTAAGTCAGCCCTTTAGCAAACCAAATATAATTTTGTACATGCAAAATAGTTTTTTAAAAAAGCATAGGTTTAGCTCTTAAAAATCATTTTCATTAAAATTTGGAAATCCAAAGAGGAGTGTTATATATAGCTATCATTTACTAAAGCCCTACTATAATCCAGACTCATTTCATATTCACAACTTTCTGGAATAGGTTGACCTCATTATGAAGATAAACAGACCTCAAAAAAGGTTAAGGTTAGTATTTTCCCACACAGCTAGTAATTACCAAAGGGGCTGTTCGAGTCTGGTTTGCCTGATTTGGGGGTCATTTCTCTTCTCTTATATTATGCTGCTTCGTCCTACAGAGAGAGAGAGTTTTAGCCAAAGGATGCAACCCCCTAGGCCTTTAGGACTCTAGTGCCTGGCATTGGTAGACCATGGAGGCCTTGCAGAATGGATCTGAACAGGGTTGACCTCACAGAAAAGCCAATGCAGTATCTTCACATGCAGCCAGACGACAATGTCTACAAAGAGGAAGCCACTTGTCTACCCCCCAGGTTGTCAGAGTGTGCCACGCCACTATTCAAGCCTTACAGAGCGTCACTCTTAGGAAGATGAGTTTAAAGAATGACTTCTCTACTCTCAATGCCCTCATACAATTTGAAGACAGAGGGAATTTTAGGACACATTCCCATGAAAATATATGTCCAAGGACTCACAGATACATAGGAAGAAGAAAAGGCCTCTCTAGAACTCCTGCTTAAAAAACAGACACATAGGGTGGAATTATTTTTGTCCCAAATGATCATTCTATTTAATAAGAATTTCCTACATGACAGTAGCAAGCTTCTCTAGCATTTTTCAAATATGACTGGAAGGATAGATGGGCTTTCTCTCCTCTGGTTCAGGAGCGTTGCTCTTGGATAACGCAAGGTGCACTGTGATACAGAGAGCCCTGCCAGCTCTAGCCACATGCCCTGCACTGCTCGAGGGTGAGGGGATTCAACATTGAAGTCTGGCCGGTGGGATCTGATCTTGGGCTGCTTCCAGGTGAGGGGGTTTTTGATCAGTGGTCTTCAGGAGCAGAGCGTGTTTCACTGGAAAAGCAGGAAGGACAGCAGGGCATGGCACCGTGAGGTCCAATGTGGGCATGAAGGATGCCAAGGAGCGTTGCCTCCTGATTGGAATGGACCAGCCAGGGAGGACACGTGGCGTGTAGAGGAGGGTCGCCCCAGACCTGGAGCTCAGTTCTGCAGTCTGCGCCCCCTGGTCCCACACCCCTCCCCCTGCTCCTTGTGGCAAAGCTCCCACATTCCTGGAAATCTCACCAAATCAACTCAGGTAGCTTCTTTCCTCCTCCCTGCACTGGAAGTTCTTTTCCTTCCCTCCTGTTATGCAAAGCTCATCTCTGCTCCTCCACTGGGATCCTTATCACATGGGACCTGATATTATAACATTCCAATTTGTGTCCTATATTCTCTGCTAGAGTATAGACTCCATGAGGGAGCATGTGGCTCTGCCTTGCTGACGTGTCTCCTGTGACGCCTAGCACGGACGCTGGCTTTTGTCTCTGTATGCTCAGAGCAGAACATGGCACGCTTCATAGTAAGGTGCCACCAGCTCTTAAGGGAATGAAAGAAGTGTAGGTGCCCGAACAAGCCTTTGGTGACTGCGTGGGTGATGTGCTGATGGACTGATGTGGAAGAAATTGGTCATCCTGTCAGATTCTTTCAAATACAGTAATATCTGGGCTTTGTCCCAGGCCTTGACAGGGCCAATGTCCTCACATCTCCACAACTTTGCAGGTCTCTTAACCTGGCGATCTAAGACAATGGGACCCTCCTGAGGGATCAGCCTTACCCAGGACCTGGGCACACAGGGGTGCTGGGACGTACACTTAGCACTTCAATGTCAGGCCACGCTGGGCCGGTCCCTCCCAAATCCTGAGACTCTGGTCTAGTGACTGAGTGTCCAGTCATCTACTAAAGTCTCTGTCCTATCCTCCAGTTTCCAAATAGATGGAGGCCTGGCCCTGAGCACCAGCCTCCCTGGGCCTGCCCTGGGCATCCCTGGCATACCCCTCGTGCTTCCTTGCATCGCTGCAGGTGTGTCTGTGCATCTGCTGACCACCTGGCCCTTCCCTGGTTGTCTTGGGGACAGCTCCTGACCTAGGCATTGGGTTTGAACAGATGCCAACCCTGTTGCAGACATCTGTTGGAGACACCTTGTGCCAGATGCTGAGATCGAGCAGGCTGCTGTGAAGAGCCCTGGCATGCTCTCAAGGCAGGGAGGATGGTGTCAGCATCGGGTATTAGTAATAAAAGCCCAGAATCTTCCATGAGCTCTACAGAGTGATAGGCTGGAACTGTGCCATGCATCTTTCTCTAGAAGAGTGACCCTATCCTGGCCCCAGGTGCAGATGCACACCTGTACCTGGCCTGGGCCCACACTTGCCCCCTGGACGCCCACGTAGGGTCAAGGGAAAAAGCAACACCTTGGAGATCATCTGAGCAGGGCTCAAGTTTCCATCCTGGCATGTACCCTTGGCAGAGTTCTTTTACCTCCTTGAGCCTCTGTCTGCTCCACTGCAGGAACGTGGATTTTTATGTCTCCCCAAAGGGTGACGGTAACAGTTAAATGAGATATTCTGCGTTCAGAACCGGCACAGTGCTTAGCAGGGAGAGCACGTTATCAACGTCCCCTCCCCTCAGCTGCTCATCCCCGCACCCTTTAGGATGTGGCCAAATCCAGGATTTTCTAAAAAGCTTTCATCTGCCAAAAATACATTTTTAACTGTTCTGGAATTCTGTCAGATTCAGAAGCAGGGGCATTAGCAATACAAGTTGAATTTTCTGACTAGAAGGAGTGCTCTTAGTGGCAGCATATTGTCAGTATTTAATTTAGCGAGTTAGGTCATTTGGGAACATGCGTGTCTAAACAGCGACCTTTGGGGCAGATGATATTCAGGGTTGAGGCAGCCTTAGGCATGGGGACGAGGATTTCAGAGAGGGAGGCAGGCGCAGGGGGAGGGACACACACCCTCCTCACCTGTCACAGGGCCTCTGACGGGTGCCAACCCTGGCAGCTACTGAGATCCAGCTGGGGACCCCGTGAAGGCCCCCGGTGAGCTCTCCAGGTGGGGGGATGGTGTCAGCACTAATCATTAATGATAAAAGGCCAGAATCTTCCATGAGCTCTAGAGAGTGAGAGTCTGGAAATTTGGTCTATTTTTAACACCAATTTTCTCCCAGCTTTGCTTTCCTCTCATATATAAAGATGACCTCAAGTGCAAAAATATGATTCCACCACAGTGGAGGAGAGCCAGAGAATTTCCAGCTGATTAGACTTGGGAATTTTTCCTGTTACTGCTACAGTTAAATAGATATTGGCAAATAGTGTAACCTGCAGGGAACCAAACAGAGTGTGGAAGAGCCTGGTCGGTTATAATTAGAAATATACATCATTCTCCTTCCCCAAAGAGCCAGACAGTGGTATTTAAAGGGACCGTGAGGCACGGTACATGGGCAGCCTTGACTCAGCAACAGTTAAAAACCACCTTATAAATTATTATACATTTGCAAATGTAGTTAACGCTCTTTCTCCCTAATTTTTAATAATGCACCGTAGCCTAGTTGATGTGAGGCTTTCAGAGCCGGATCTAGAGGCATGTGAGCACAAGATGGTTTCATTTCGACAGCAAATTACATTCCTCAGTGTACAGCCTTTTTATCTGCAGTTTGTATTGCGCCTGCCTGTACTGATGAGAAAGATGATTATCTTGTCACTTAGGAAAAAATGAGATAAATATATTTAAAACCCATACATATAACAAGTCCTATTCATTTCCTGGGCGGTGATGAAGGCAGTAGGAAGGTAATTTCCTTATCTGTAAACAAGTCGGTCCAATTCAGCTGCATGAGACAAACACTGACTGAGCACTAGCGCAGTGCTGGCCCCCTGCTGAGGGCAGAGGGCAGAGGGCAGAGTGCAGAGTGCAGAGGGCAGACGATGGGGGCTGGGTAGGGAGGATGAACCAGGCAGTCCAGCCTCACGGTCTAGTGCATGGACTCTGGGGTCTGACAGATGGGATTTGAAGCTTCCCTCCGCTCCTTCCTAACTTCATAACCTTGAACAAGCTATGTAACCCTTCCTAACCTTGGCTTCCTTATTTGCGAAGTGGGGATAAAAATAATGCCTAGGTTTTTCCAGTGGTAGACATGAGATAAGGCTCCATAACCATTAGCCAGTAACATTGGCATTGGGCCCAGCTTGGAGCAAGCGCCCATGACAGGGGAAAGCCTGCAAAGAAGACATTTCAGTATCACATAGTAAGTCCTATGGTAGCACTATATTCTGTCATGTGAGGGCTACTCTGGGGCTTAAGAACTAATGCCCAGTTTCCTGGAGCCGGCCTCTGGCTGACTTCCTAAAGGAGGAAGAAGAGAGAGTCAGATGGAAAGAGCATCAGTGATACAGGAAAAAACTTGACCAGAAGTGGACAGGCATTTAGCAACACAGGGAGCACGGAGATGGCCACGATCCTGCCCGCAGGTGCTCCCAGGTGCTGTGAGGCTGACGACAGAGAACAGCAGGCGGGGAGCTTACCAACAGAGGCAGAGCTGGGCCAGGTAAGCAGGAAGCAGTAAAGTGGCAACCATCTAAGCAACTGAGCGTTTGCTCATTAAATACTTCGAAGGTCCAGAGATTTTGATAGAGAGCAAAGCTGCTCAATAAAGATAAGAAAAAGACTTTGGTTTTCTTGAATTTCTTGACACAGAGCTATATTTGTAATGCACCATGTATGATCATGAATTTATTCTGTAATGCTGTGGTCTCCAACCCCTGGGCCGCAGAGCTCCACCGCCACCCCACCCCGTCCGTGGAAACATTGTCTTCCATGAAATCAGTCCCTGGTGCCGAAAATGTTGGGGACCGCTGATGTAACGTACTGGGAGTTAGCACAAGTGTAGCCACAGTTGATGTCTCAGCAGAGCTGTGCAGGGCCCGAGCTGAAGGCACTGCTTTAGGACACAAGAAGAAAGGGCAGACCGACCCTCCTGGTCTGGGATAGGTAAACACAGGCACAGAGACAGGGCTGGGAGCCTGGCCTTGGTCTTCCTGTGTTGGGCAGGGGAGACTCAGCACAGCTTGTCTTCCTAGGCAGCAAAGGGAGCATGGGACTGTGAATACAGGGCGGTGTCTAGACGGTGGCTTATCCTGTGTCTGTGGATGGATAGAATGACCTTCAGGCCCAAAGATATGCGGTGTGAGGGGCCACCGGGCCAGAGAGGACTCAGTACCTGAATAATAATCTTGAACCTTAGCCCCCAGTGCCTCATTAGCTGGATCCCAGCCGAGAAGAAGGCAGACTCTAGCAGAATTATTATATTACTGATCTTAAGGTATCAGAAAGTCTCAAAGGAGAGAAGCTGTAGAGGTATA
>RJWJ010002109.1:0-66787 GCA_004363605.1 Indri indri
TTCTCTTGCACTTTTAGAGTCTGAGATCTCTTGACGTGGTACAACTATAGAGTTTCATTTATCACACTCATCATTCCACAATATTCACATTGCCAGTAATGCCTGTAACAGAGGTACATTTTTAAATTTTTGTGTTATAAATTCTAGACTGAGGATCGAGCTTAAAGAATAATTTCTTTACTGTCAGAAATATAGGTGCCATTTTACTTTTATTATAAATAATTACCCCCCCTTTCTCTATACATCAGTTACTGTTGCTTATTGGAGACTAATCCCTGTGCTTACATAAGAAATAATTACTCTGTAGCATGGTTTTCCTGAGTTATACAGAGATAGACACTGACACTGATCACTGCCTCATGATAATGTGTTTTAGCAAAATGATCCCATTTTATTTTCACAACAATCCTTTGTGGGTAGGTCCTACTTGTGGTTAAACTGAGAACCATAGACCTAAAATAACTAAAAAAAAGTCAAAGTAAATGTGGTTAAAATGTGCATTTTTTTTAAAATTAATTCTAAAGCTCTGTCTTACCTTTATACCTCTAGTTTTACATGAAGCAGAGTTTTTTCCCTCATGCTGTTCTGGTTACAGGCAGCATTTCCACCTTTTTCTACCC
This sequence comes from Indri indri, assembly GCA_004363605.1. Classification (NCBI taxonomy): domain Eukaryota; kingdom Metazoa; phylum Chordata; class Mammalia; order Primates; family Indriidae; genus Indri; species Indri indri. The sequence continues at coordinate 621 of RJWJ010002109.1, forward strand.
CTGCCTCCCTCTGCCACTCTTTCTGGACTGCTGGGACGTTCAGAATATACTGCAGTCCAACAGAAAACATAAGTTTTTGTGTCCTGCTGTGCTATATAAAATCTTATGAATATTACTACACCAGGAAACTAATTTATACACATACCATGGTTCTTCTTGCTGTTTTCTAGAAGCTCTAAGCCTTTCAAAGAGCGAATATATCCTACATTTTTGTTTATTGCTTTGAGAAAGGATTTCTACCACAAAATTTAAATTCTAACCAGTCAGTCTTCTAGTTGTTCTGTGAGCACAATATATGGACTTTTTCTTTCTTTTTATTTCTTTATGCAGGTTCTGGTCTTAAATGCTCTCTTACCTTTTCATGCACACACTTCTGAATCCTGCTGATCATTAGAAATAATTTCAATAACCTCCACAAAATAATAAATTTTTAAAGTATACCTTGAGCTATGCAATTTCAGAAAGCCTATATTAGTCCCCTTAATTTAAAAAATATTATATATATTATGCATGCATATGCACACAGTTATGTATATGTATAATATTATATATATACAAATACGATTATATAATACCACCTAATACTATAAAGATACTATTATTTAGTATATATAGCATTACATATGCACATACACACAATTATATAACACACACCCAGGCAGCTAATAAACAGATTTAATAAATATTAACCTTGTGCCATTTTTAATTCAGATATACTGTAAAGAAATAAGAGCTTACAGATATATATCATGCCTTTTTGTTCCCTTCCCTATTTCACTCTTAATTTTAGTTTCTTGTAGTAAACTTTATTTTGAGATCATTGATTATTCTTCCTTGAAATACACAAATACAATATCATGTGGCTATATAACAACATCAATGTTACATTTTCTACAAAATGTGACATATAACCTAAACACATATATCACTAAGCTGTGTGATTATTAAGTTTTCTTAAATGGCACCATAGTATACATATCTTTGGAAAACATTTTTAAGTGATCTTTATATTTTCAAGATTTACAGCTGACACTTGTGGACTTACTTTGTTATTTTATTCTACTATATTTTGATGTGATGTTTTAATCCTAAACATTTAGAATTTTGCTAAATTTGCAGCTAGAATTTGAAGTTCAAGGTCATAGGTACCTTTATCTTAAAATGTACCAATTCTTGCCACATGGATCTCCAAAATGGCCCTATAAATGTATAGCCTTCTCCACAGGGCATGTGAATTCCTGTATCTCTGTATATCTTGCAAACTTATAAATAGGAAATGGCATTACATTTTACATAAATTTGCATTTTCTGTTTACTACTAAGTTTGAGCATCTTTTCATGTCAGTCGGCCATTTGGCTTTTTTTCCTTATAAATTATCTGTGTAATAGCCTGTGCCCATTTTTCTATGTATTGTTTGTGTTTCTTGTTTATGTAAAATTGACCTTCTTTTCATAGATCATAATGATTTTGTGTATTCATCTAATATTTAAAACTTTGGTCAGATATTTATGTCATTAATTAGGTTTGTAATTTTTTTTTAACTGTTTGAAGTAAGGATTAACTTCCCTTTTCCCATAAGAACAAAATTTTCCATGAAAAATTAAAATCAATTTATAACTAAAATAATTCCATTCTTTACCAGTGTTGTATATTACAACATCTGATAAAAAACAATTTCCATTGGTTTATTTCTCCATTTCCATGGAAATTTCATTTTGTTTTCATGATTACAGCTACATTATGAGCCTTGTAATCTTATAGGGAAGATGTTTAATGATGGTACTTTTAGACTAAACTTCATAGTATGTGTGTGTGTATTTAAAATCTTTAATGACCTACTAATTTTAAATGTGTTTGAGCTGTAAATTACTATCAGCTTTGATTTTTAACATAATATTTTTAAAAAGATGAAATTATGTCTCTCATATGAATGTATGATAAATACATGTGAAGAATGTTATCTCATTATATTATAAATAGCTAAAGGGATTTCAAAAAAAAAAAAAACACACACACATATATGTAACGACAGGGATGAACCTTGAGGAAATTACGCTAAATGAAACAAGCCAGTCACAAAAGGACAAACGCTACGCGATTCCACCTATGTTAGGTACCTAGAATCAGCAGATTCATAGGGACAGAGAGTGGAATGGTGTGGTCAGAGGCTGAGGGAGAGGAGAATGGGTTGTTTGATGGGTATGGAGGTTCAATTTTTCAAGGTGAAGAGTTCTGCAGGTTGGTTGCACAACAGTGAATGTACTTAACATTGCTGAACTACATGCTTAAAAATGGTTAAGATGGTAAATTTTATGTTATGCATATTTTACCAATTAAAAAGAAAGCACACACATGCAAACAATCAAAACCGCTGCAATAAACGTACACATACATAGAAGTTACGACAAAGGTGCATACTACTTCAGAATCATATCATTTGGAAGGCTGTACTAGACCAGGGGTTGGCAAACTTTTCCTTAAAGAGATAGATAGTAAATATTTTAGGCTTTGTGGTTCATCAGGTCTCTGTTGTAACTACACAGCTCTGCTGTGGTAGCACTAAAGCTATATGCAATATGTAAAAAAAAAAGAAAAAAGAGGGGGGGCATAGCTGTGTTCCAATAAAACCATTTACAAATCAGGTGGCTGGCCTGCAGATTGCAGTTTGTGCTAAACTACACCTGGCATTCCATAGGACTTTTTCTTTTTTCTTTTCTTTTTTTTTTCCATTTCAAAGTCTTTCCCAATGTTTCCTGAAACTCTTCCACCTGCTATGATTACAATAATATCAAAGAAAGAAATATTCAAATCACAAGGAAAGCTGTCTAACTAGGCATAATTTGGTTATTTACAGAGGTGCAACAAGTGATGATTAACCATTTAGGACTACTTGAGTAGGCTTTCCAAACTAGAGCCATGCAATATTGAACAACTACTCAGGCTACAGACTTAACTGTACCTGGAAGTTTTCATAAGGAATCTCTAGATGTTTAAACACCTCTACTATTTTCTTTCTCAGAACTGTGAAACCAAGCCCCAGAATTGTTCTTCAGCACAATTCATCTATGGTAACTAGAAATATGAGCTCAATTTTCCTTAAGTTCTTGGTCTAACCTTTTTTACACCTGTGAGGCTAAGAACCAGGCTTGTTTTTCTGGAAGGTCTTTGCAGGCGTCAGTTCTATAAATAACACCAAGCTCTGTCCCTTAAAAGTGGCTGGTCCTATCTGATTAAATGAGCACTGTTCTCAAAGATGACACTGCAGGTGAGCACTATATAATTGATTATCCAGATATCCTATAAAAAGAACATACTCTTATTGGATGCATGCAAATAACCACTTTGCCACAAAAAGTAAGAAAACACTAAAAATGTATGAATTCTGAGGCATGAGTGAGAAACAGGTCTCATTTGAAAATGTCGTTTTAGCTCACAAAAGCAGGATACACTAAATTATTATGGATTATTAATTAAAAAGAAAGGGAAGGGGCTTTCTCATATACTCAGAAACTAGAATATTAAAACAACATCAACAATATTCCAAACAAATAAAATTTATTTCCCTCATCACTTCCTTCAGGCCTGTATGGTTAATTCTTGATTCGATGGATCTTGAGTTACAATCTGCTAAAGAAGAGCCCTCCATATGCCGACTCAGTCCACTGGCACGATGTGAAAGCTTTCTAAGCATTTCAGCTTCAAATCTATTCTTTGAAGGTCTAATAAGTTAAAGTAGCTGGCACGATCATTTTTTCCTAGTACTCTGAGATGGTCCTTTATTGGAGACACAAAACATAGCCTACACCTTATAGCACAGCATTTAGGCAAACATCGGAGAAAGGAAAAACAGAGCACAAAAACAAGTCAAGTCTATTTACATCTTAATGGAGATGGTTGACTTAATACCATAACTCAGAACAGTGAAATGAAGGAGAGTGCAATATCCTATTGGGATACAGAACATAGCTACTTCATAGAGTTTAGATCAGTGTTTCCCTTAGGGCAAACGTGTTATGAATGGTGAGGATATTTAGAAATCTCCGGGGACTTCCAGCAAAGCATACAATTTCTGTAATATTCATGTTAATAAAATATTGCCTACAGAAAATTAGGGAGGGCAGAACACCTCTTCAAACTAAGAACTTCTTATATATCTTACAGTACCAACATATCAAAAAACCCTTATTGTCTCTAGTGCCTCTGCTTTTATGAGGTGAAATAACAGATTTTTGTGATTTTTTTCAGGAGCCCCCTGGGAAATCTCAAAGATTGTTTTATATTAAAGGTAGCCAGAAAGTTAGTATTGTTTTTATTACTAATATTATGATACAATATGATTATGGTGATATGAATCATCAGAAGATGTGGGGAGTTGACTGAGGGTTATGACAATAAACATTTAAAAATAAACATAGAATCAGATAATGTAGAACACGCTGCCTGACATTCCACAGGACATTTGTTTGTTGTCTATTTCAAAAGCCTTGGAAACGGAATTAGAGCTGAGGAGTTTAGAGCACAGGTGAAACAAAGGTGGGGAAGTAAAATAGATCCAGGGTCAACATTACTAAACAATCCATGTTAATAATATTTCTTAAATATATGCATGTCTTACTCTTTAGCCCAGTAATACCCAAGAGAAACACAATATGAACCACAAATGTAATTTTAAATTTAGTCTAAGAACATTCTAAAAAGTAAAAGGAGACAGAAGAAATAAATTTTTATGGCATCTTTTAGAAAATTCATCCCCATATATACAAAAATATTATAATTTCAACATGTGACCATGTAAACTATTGAGACATGGAACACATTTCGTACCCCTGCACGTCTCAATACTTGTTCTGTATACAGATTTCGTAAAATTTACAATTGAAAAAGTAGATTCAAGTATCCAATTTGTCTCAAACATACTGAAAAGTTTTCCACTGACTTGGATATCGGTTCTAAATTTTAAATTAATTAAAATTTAAAAAGAAGTTCCTCCTTCCGCCGCACTAGCCCCGTTTTGGAGGCGCCGTGGCCGTGGGCTGGAGGCCACGGCGGGACCGAGCTGCCGCGACTTCCCCTGCGGCTCCGCGCTTCCCGGCTGCGGCAGGAGCCAGTGTGCATCCCGCCAAGAACGGAGCTGTGGCCGTGGAGTGGCGGAGGGAGGCATGGGAGGAAGAAAGGGAGAAAAGCCGATTTGTGGACTCCCTCTTAGAGAATGCATGCAAGCCCCGACCTCTTTTGCAAAGGGACAAACATGATGTTGAGGGATTTTGAAACCCGGGTATCAGTGGGCATTTGCACACGTGTGAGCACACTTACACTCTCGGGGGACTGCTGAAATACACCTGCAGCCCTGTGCGGCCCTCCATTCGTGCCAGTGGACCCGGATTGGGTTCCGGCTTGCCGAGTCCCAGCCACGCGACCTTGGCAAAGCTCACTGCAGGTGCCTGAGCCTCGGGGTTCGAGTCTGCACCCCGAAGGCTAGTGTCCCCTACCCACGCTCGTTCTGACATCTAAATGTGATGATGGAGGTGACCTGGCCTGCCAACTGTCGATTCCTGTATGTTTATGTTTAATATGCTTACAACGCTCTCCTTCCGCGTTGGCGTCCTGCGAGTGTACAGAGCCTTGGGACCGAGGAACGCTTCCGGTCTCCGTCAGCCTCAGTGTTGATGTCCTGCCTCCTTCAGCAGGACCGGCGAGTCCAAGCAGGTCCACGTGCTCCTTCTGGGGAGTGCGTCATTTCAGGATGCTTCAAAGGCAAGAAAGCCAGTGGGAAAATTACCCCATTTATGGACTTGACTGCTATTTCCGTCGCCAGCTAATGAGGCTTCCTAAATATCTCTCGAAGCTTTAAGAGCCTCTCAGAAAAGAGATATTTGGCTGTTCGTATCGGGAGGCAGTTTATGTAGTGGAAAGGACACTGCACGAGTAAGTCACCGGGAAATCCTGGTCCGTGCTGTCCTTGCTCATGATTTACTTTGTGATTTCGTCCAAATCACTTAACCTCCCAGGGATGCAATTTTTGTTGTTCATGTTTTGGTGGCGGTGGTTGTATTTCATTTGCATATTAAGGATGATAAACAGCTGCCCTCTATAACCCTAAAAAAATAATGTGAAAATCAGATTCGATAGCACTTATGGAAGCATGTTACCTGTTTGTAAAACCCTCAGTAAGAGGACCTTTTGTGGGGTTTTTTGTTTGTTTTTGTTTTTAGTTACATCAGAGAGCACCAGGGTGTCCACTCTGTCCACAAATCAGGCAGCCTTTTGTAGAACACAGTAGAGAGGAGGAGCAGAAGGTGGATTATAGTTCTACAAAATAAATCAGCACAAGGCTTCCCTCCAAACGATGCTCACAGCCTGCTCTAGGCTCTGTAGCTCCTTATCCATATGCTTTTTTGGAAATAGCAATGAAGCGAAAACTGCTGTCAAAAAGCACTTCAACGGCAAACAGACTTCGATTGAAAATGTAATGCTTTATTACACTTTTTTATTTTTCCAAAGCAAGTGTTTATCTATTAAAATGTCTTTTATAAAAGTTCATCAGCAAAGATCATTATAGTTTCCTTAATTGAACTTTTAATTAGACCACAGAGATCATTTTAATTGTTTCCTTTGATTATGTGTTGAGTACTGTGACTTGTTGCCTTGTAGAAATAACGGAATTGACATTTACTTCCTTATCTTCTTTAAAGCATTCAGATGAGGATAATTTCATTAGTTCCTGTCTAAATGATGTTTCAGATCTAGGGCCTAGAGCTAAGCAAATGGTTTTTAATAGACTGTGCCATTCACTCTATTCATGTAGACAAATTAAATTAATCCCAATGTTTAGAAGAAAAAATTCTTAAAATCCATAATTATGAACAACAAAAAATTCATCATTTTCTTTGAAAAGACTGTGACATTAAGAAAAAATATATAACTGATACTCAGAAGAAAAGTGAGTTCTTGTCAATCTCTAGTGAGTTTGCCAGGGGAAATGTCAAGCACATGCTGCTTTTTATCTTTAGATGTTTGCTTCATTATCTGCATAATCAATTATTTATTCTATAGCTCAAACTAATTAGTCTTTTCATAAGAAAAGTATCTCGAACTTGTAATATTCTTCTAATATTAATGTGATTATATCAAACAAATCAAACCTGCATATAAGGATGAAAATGGGAGGCTTCCCGTGAAATTATGGATAATTAAAAGTATGTGAAATCTTGCTACCAAATTGTTGGGACACATTAAAGCAAATAGCATCACTGTATTTTAATGATTTGTAAAGTGAAAAGTAGAAAAATTGTTAGATCTATTTTGCTGGATTTTGATTTGCAAGTGATTTGTTAACCATTAAATAAGGAGACATTCTGGGTTCAATCCTCATCCAAAATCTTTGGTACAAAACTTGCATTTAAAATTAAATGTCATGAAATATATACACATTTGCAAAATGGGAAACATTATTATACTTAAAAGAAGTACATATTTCATAGAAACCTTCTTGCGTCAGAAGCCACAGGTACCTGTTAAGTGGAGAAACTTAAAACTTATGTAGTTAAGGGAGAACATACATGATTATATAAACCCTGGAATAATCTAACCTCTTTACTCTTTTTTATTACAAATCTTTAGTAGAAGTGAAATCACATGATAGGTATATGCTTTTGCACATTTTTCCTGATTAAACACAACGTAAGAATTCCCTCCATCATATTCGGAAGCCACAATATGAAGCTTGTTAGCTTGAGTTCTGTTTTCATGTGATGGTGAGCCCTCTCCAAATTTTGCCTGCATAAGGATTGTCTCTCTTTGTGTGCTTATTTGTTTGGCTTCTTCCCCCTTGTGGTAGGGATAGGCTTCTTGTGAGCAGGAAGGTTAGGACAACCTGGATGAACTTATGGTTATATGCAGAACACCTCCTTCCAGGATGATGTTTAAGGTTAGGGTTAGGGTTAGGCTCCCCTGAGCCTTGGTTTCAGTGACACCAAAGCAGCTGCAGCAGCCCCATGATATCCTCAACAACTTACAATTCTGGATAATAGTATTTATATTTAATTTGCACAACATGATGATTTATTTGTAAGTTGGGGAAGGGTTGAAAGAAGCTAACAAGCTTTGTAGCTGTCAAAACACAAATTTTGAAAGTTGTATCAAATAAACTTCTTGAAATTGCCTGTAAGCCTGAATTCTTCATCTCATTCATTTGATTTCCTGCCAGAGAACTGAGCAATTAAATGTCATCATAAAATTGACGTTGTCATGCATCCACATCCTCCATCAGGAAGCCTAAATGGTGAACATGAAGTGAATTTGCACCCCCTTTTACACGGAGGAACCCAAAGACAGGAGCTGGCCCTCCCGCTCTTTCAAAGACACAAATATTATCTGTGTCTTTATGTTGTATTTATACGCCGTTTATTCTCTAGTCCCAGATACCAGCTATAAATATTGCCCAACTAGCTGTCTAATGTTTTATTTTCATTTGGAGAGTTGATAAGGATTAGAAAGAAAGAAAGAGAAAGTGGGAAGGAAGGGAAGGAGGGAGAGAGGGAAAGAAATGGTGAGGGGAAGGAGGGAAGGAGACCGAGAGGGAGGGAGAAGGAGAGAAATAGAGAGAGAGAGACAGAGACAGAGGAATGTGTGGCTGCCAGAGCTGTGATGTAGAACAGAATGCACTGGTATTTCTCGCTGCAGCCAAAAGTGACAGCTGGCCTTATTCTCTTTAGGGATGTAGATGCAAGTTCTTTCTGCAGCGTATAATCTCTACAACTCTCCACTCTGTCATCCCTGCGGATTCGGCCGGTCCCTGTCTTGGCAGAATTCTTAATGCCAAATGTAAGCATGTGTTCAATTTGTCTCTGAAAACTCTGCTCCGGCACAGATACATGCCAAATGCAAATTGGCAGAGATCCTTTACATAGGAAAACTCTTTCATGTATACCACAAATATTTCTCAAGCCCCTTCAGTGCACTTGTTATGGCTTCAAGAGCTGGGGGTGCAGCATGAACCAAAGTCTCTCTTCTCGTGGAGCTTGCATTCTAGTTGACGCATGTATCTCGGGTTAATTTTTGTCAATATTGTTTTTGTGTGATGGAAAGTTTATCGATGTCAAGGACTCTGCGTGAATAATCACATTTACTTCAGACACAAAGTCTAATCTGGAATTTAAAAAGCCAATCAATATTTTATCCAGAGCTTTTTTTTTTTTTTTTTTTACCAGCATCTATTCTAATCTTTTTACAAGCTAAGTTATTTAAAACTCAGAACCAATATTTACTATCTTCCTCACTTTATAGATGAGGAAAGTGACTCAGAGACAGGTTGAGAAACTTGCTCAAGATTAAACAGGGTTCACACCCAGCCGACTAAAGTTGTGCCTTCGACAGGCGCCCCAGAGGAGCCACCCCCGATCCACTGTCGGTGTGCCTTTCTCTGCCTTTGCGTGTTTTCTCGGTGGTCACTTTGTAGGTATCTTTTTATGACTCTAAGATCTTTTAAATAATTTATCTGATTGCTCTAGTTCAGGCAAACGGCCTGGATTAGCAGGAAGGAAGCGCGGGGACCCACTCAGACGCACTGGGGGATGCCACACGCGGCCGGCCTTCCTCGTGCCTCCGCCTCCCTCCTGGTGAAAAGGAGTGTTGAGGGCAGAGAGCGGTGGACAAGCCCTGCACAGACATGAGGGCAGCGGCGTCTTTATGGAAATGCAAACTGTGGCCGTTTCTATACGGAGTAAACGGATTTTCTCAGTTTCACCCAGGAGCCGTCCGCCAGTTCATGTGCGCAACTCGTGCTCCCGCTCCCCTGTGCGCAGCGAGCCGGCCTCATCTCTTCCCTCGGGCCGCGGGTTCTCCTCGCACCGCAGACGTGGCCAGTCTACACTTACGTTCTCAGGTCTCCATTTGAAATATTTTCACTTTTAAAATGTTTTTGTTGTGTGATACAGGAGGAAAAGAGGGAGCAATCCCAAATGATTATTGAGCCCACTTAGACCAAATCATATAATCTAAATTTTGAACCCAAAACGATGGTAAAGGAATTATAAAATAGATAATATTGTGAGTCAAAGATCAAAGGCTGTATTCTAGGAAACTTTCACTTTTAATTTTAATACCAAATAGAATAACAATGAAGTATAATAAAATTAATGAGCCATGCTCAGTAAAGTTATTTTCTACTTTGAGGTTTATTTTTGCCCTGACTCACTTCGTTAGCCAAGCCGGTTCAATTCTAACTGAAATACACTTTGTTTTAGCTTTCCTTTTCAGCTTTCCACCCACCATATTTTACTCTGATTATGTTTGACCATGATTATGTGGCTTTCTGGAGTCCATGTAGACCACACCAGTGAGTGACATCTTGATGGGAAAACAGTGTTTTGTAAAAATGTTCTACACGCGACACCTTTGTAAGGATTACGTAATTCTTAATCATTCAGTTAGGCCTGGAGGGGTTGTTTTCTGTGAAATGTGGTAATTGAGAAACGGTTTTTAGCTACAGTCTGAGTTGGTTGGAGAAGAGTATGTTTGCTCAAAGACTAAGGAACCCTAAGCAGAGGGTGAGATAGAAACAGACGTGGAGAGAGGGAGGCAGGGAGAAGAACGGAAAAGAGAGAGATGCTCCAGTATGAGGCGCCTGTTTACTACTGAGGCCCTGCGATGCAGAAAGAAGAATAGAACCAGCACGTTGCCAGTTTTGTTTTTTTTTTTTTTATTAGTAGGCCCAGTAGAAAAATTCAAAAAGATAAATTGATACTATTTTAAATGTAAAAGCCAAACAAGCTTGGTGGATTATTAATTCAAATAAAATTATATTGAGGGAATTATACTGGTGGGTGTCACTTATTTAAAAGTAAATAGCCTCTTAGGGGAAGAGGGTAATTAGAAGAGTTAGTGAAGACAAATACCAGGATATTATTTCACAATATATTCCTCACATTGAGAATGTTCGTGTTTTTTATTGTATTAAAAATTAAGCGTATTTACCATGAGCTGTAAATAAATTTAGAAAGAAGGAAATTAGTAATGCCAAGCTAATTAAAAATAGTGCTAAGCTAATAAAGAATAATGCTAACCGTGATAAGCTCTCTCCTTCATTGACCCCTCTCAGATGTTAACTTTGCTTTTTATTTCACTGAGAAAACAGAAGCAATCGCAAGAGAAGTTGCACAGGCTCTAGGACCTTGACCTCGCTGACGCCCTGCAGGAGCACGCGCCCCGACTCGGCCTTCCCTTCCTCCTTTTTGCTTCTTCGCAGCTGCTGCTGGTATCCCCCTCTCTACGCCGCTAGACTGCTACCTAACATGCTACTCCCAACTCAGGGCATCACCCCCAACATCATAGCTTTCTCTCTTGCACTGTCATTATTTTCTCTATAATTTTCTCTATGATTTGTTCCCATTAGTAACATGTTGCAATTCATCTCTTTTTTAAAAACCAACATCTCTGTCTTGACCACACATACATCTCCAGCTCTCAGTTCCTTTTCTGCTTCCCCTTAAAGCCGATCACTCCCTGAGATTTTCTAACCACCCTCTCATTCTCTCCTGCAGCCACTCTCCTCTAGCTTTTTAATAACCTGCTGAAGTCACTCATGTTACAGCAGGTCCTCCCCTAACATTCATTCAGCATTGTTTTGTTATAACATTGATGACTAAAAAAAAAAAAAAAAAAAATCCCTGGCCAGGGCCTCTGTCTGTGTGGAGTTTGCACCTTCTCCCCACATACGGAATTAATAAAATTGGTTTCATTATATGCCATCTCACTTAAAGTTGAAGTTTCCAACAACCTATTCTATATTCCTAAGAATTCCGAAATGCTCAACCCAGTAATCAATCCTTAGTCCAAAATAGATTGGACTCCTTGAAATAGCGTGTCCACATAGTTTCCATAATACATTACTCCCATCTTTCTCCTGCAACAGTAGCTGCTTCTTACACATTTTTGTTGGTTTTTTTCATATCCCCAAACTCACAGTTTGTGGAAATCCAGGACTCACAACTTAGAACTCTACTTTTTTCGATTTAACTCACTCCCTCAGTGAACTAACCCAGTCTCAGAGGTTTAAAACACCCTCTACACACTAGTGATTTCCAAAAGCCTGTCTCTAGACCAGATTTCTGTTTAGGTCCAGGCTTCGTACACACCTGCCTACTGGATGTCTTCCCAGGAATGTCATCCGTGATCCGACTTTGACATGCAAATCCCAGCCCTCAATCTCTTATCTTTCAATATTTTCCAACTTAACAAATATAACATCTTCATTTTTCCACTTCCTCAGGAAAACATCTTGGAGTCACACTTGATTCCTTTTGTTTCACACCCTAGAACCCGTTAGTTTTATCTATCACTGAGTATTCCTTGGCCTTCTGGAAAAATCTTAACTGCACTCTTTTCCTACCCTGGGACCCACCGCTTGTATTTTTAATGTGACGGCTACAGTGGATCTGTTAAAGTAATAGACAGATTCTTCCACTATTTTGTTCGAAACCCTTTAGCACTTTCCAGTTCGCACACGGCAAACGTCTAAGTCCCGCCTGCATCAAGCGCTGAGACTGCAAACTTCCTGACCACCTCCTGGTGTCTCCGGCCTCTCTGTGCCTCGGCCACGGCACCTTCTTTCTCTCTCTCCAATAGTCCAGTCCCGTCAAATCTGGGCTTGCACTCTATTTCTTCTTTATGGAATGCTCTGCTTCCAATGACTTCAGGATTTTCTTCATTTTCTCTTTTTTGGCTGCTACTCACATCTTATAATGTCAGTGCATCTTTATCATTTTATTTCAAATGGCCGCAGTCTTTCCCAGGCCACTTCTCTCCTCCGCCACTTGGTTTTCTGCATGGTACTCATGATATTCCAGGCTACTGTATACTTTTCTCATTTACTAGTCCTAGTTTAAAATAAACTGTCATATATTAACTGAAGTATATGTTTCCATTGTGCTTGTTGAATTGGTACTATAGTCACATGGTTCCAAGTCCACATTGCCTAAGAAAGGTATGCAGTGAAATTCTTCTAACAACTATACCCCATCTGCCCTTGCCTGCCCCAAAGTAATGTCGCTTCTTTGTTTCTTATATATTCTTCTAAATGATCTGAGTAAATATTTAAAAATACACAAGTATGTAATTTATTCACCTATGCAAAATGTAGCATGCTATTCATACTATTTATATTATAACTTTTAAACACTTAATATCACTTAATTTATCTTAAAATTCTCTGTCTCTCATGTGTATACATACACACACACACACACGCACACACACACACAGGTATAGACACATAAATATATATATATGTTACAAAGACAGTTTCCATAATCTTATTTTATTTTTCCTCTCTTATTCTATTGTAAGGCTGAAGCATAATTTATTAATCTGTCTATTCTTGATATATATTTTTTGTTTCTAACTTTTACTATTCCAAGAAATGACCTTGTAAAAAATGTGTTTTTAACACATAGAAAGTTATGTGAAAATTGTCAGAATGAAAATGGAGTCACTCGAGTTAAAAACCCTGACAAACGGGAAGGCCATGAGGAAGGGTTCACTCGCATGAATGCTTGACAACAGGAACTATCAAAAAAGACTGCAAAACCCACAAGCTTGCACAAAGGCATCTGCAACCTTACACAAAAAAATACTTTTGCAAGGACGTCTGCTCGGCAATTGCCTGTCCGACCTCAGACTGGTGCTCCCTTGTTATCTACCCTTGCAGCCAAGGACACTTGTCAGAAACAATTATATAATCCTCCTCCTTTTCCATTAAAAACCTTTGTTTTTCTTTACCTCCCTGAGTTTGCACATAGTTTACTATGGCACGTATGTTCCCATTGCAGTATATTCCTAAAAAAATATAACTTTATTTTAGAATGCTCTGTTTTTAGGTTGACAGTTGATTTTGTTGTTATTTTTATTTTTTAAATGTTGTCTATGTTAATGAGGTCATTGTTTTATTTTTTGACTTCTGGATTTTTGTGTCATAGTAGGAGAATTTTTCCCCATCCCAAGATTAAAAAAAGTTTTCTCAAGATTTCTTCCTTGGTTTGATGGTTTTATTATTTATTGTTAAATTGCTGATCCATTCAGAATATATTTTGCTACAGGGTGTGAGATATATTTAGTGTTATCTATATATCTGTGTATATACATAGTTTTGTTTTATTTTGCAAATGGCTATTCGGTTATCCTTACATCACGTAGTGAATTATGATTTGTATGTCACTATGACCATACCCTAAATTCCTGTTCCTAATTATCTAATTCTGGAATTTCTAGTTTACTTGGTTGCTGTTTGTCTCTTTTCATACACTGATACCACAGTCTTTCAGTAGCATAAGTTTACTGATGTTTCCTCATACCTGGTAGGGTGAGCTTCACTTACTGATCTGTTTTTTTCATAACTCCTGCATGTACTTGTTTTGGTACATTTCTATAAGAATTTTAGGATTAGATTTTCTAATTTTGATTTAAAAATACCTGTGTTATCTACATTGGGATTTTACTGAATTTGTAAATTAATCTTTATAATTTGACTATTTTATGGAAAAACAATATTTTTCCATTTATTTTTGTGTGTCTAGCAGCTTTTAAAGCATTTTTTGAATTATATTTTATATTTGGTTGTATCATTGATTGAGAAAGCCATTTATTTAAGTACATTATTTTTTACCCTATTTTTACTAAAATTTTTAGCATTAAATAATTGAATTTTTATGTTAACTAAAAATATCATATGATATCTTAACTCTTCTCTAATTTCTTCATCGAATTTGTTTCATTTTTCTGGTTGCATTGTCTAAAGTGTTCGGTGAGCATTGACTATTAAACAAAACAATGTACACATTGAACAAAAAAAGTGGTCAGCTTTTTTTCCTGACTTTTTGGGGACTGCTCCTCCTATGGCTTCTTGGCTGACACAGGCATATTTTATCATGTTAAAGGACAAGTCCATATATTGTTATTTAGTTTCTTTTTTTCTTAAAATCAAGGGTGTTGATCTTTGAAGCATTTTTAGGTATATTTGATTTTAAGTATGTTATGAGAGATTTCTTAATACTGAAACACCCATTCATTCTTGGAAGAATTACAAGGGTTGTCCGGAAAGTATCCAGCCACGTACCCATCCTTGTTATAGGAACGATGGGTGGGCACTTTCTGGACAGCTCTGGTATACTTGCTCATGACTGTATTGTTCTGTATTTCTCTCTTTTTTGAATGTTTCAAACTGTATTAATTATGAAAATTTGTCACAGTTTTTGTCTTTTTTTCCCAATGCCTATGAGATTTTAGCATCAATATTATAATTATTTTATATAAAGATGTCCATATTTTGAAAAATTCTAAATAATTAGTAAAGATAAAATAAAAATTAAATCTGTTGAAATTGTCTGCTTTTTAATGGTGTGTTGAATTCTCTTCTAAAACAGTGTAATTTTGCTACTCATTTTATGAGACAGAACTTTTAATGTTGAAATGCTTTGTGAATATATATATATATATTTTACTTCTACTAATTTAGATTTTCAAACTTTTCTAGTGCTCTAGTATTACTTTTGGCAAGTTATATTTTCATAAAATATTGCTACTCTATCTGGGTTTCCTAATTTATTTGCATCATGGTAAGTAAAGTGTTTTAACACATTCTTTTTTGAGTATTTTCCACTTAATTGTTATTTTTTCATTTAAAAATATTTCTTTTTTTCTAATTTTTAAATTGTGGTTTATATATTTTATTATATTAAAGCTTTGATAAATATTTATTACTTATATTTTAACCTTTTATTTCTGTTTTCTTTAAGTCCTTTTGTGATTTTTGTTCATTATATTGCTAATTTTCTAATTCTTTGGTATGCTTAATTCATTTATTTTTATTTCATATATTATTAGTATTAGAAAGATATTAAGGCAATAACTTTTTCTCCATTGTTGTAGTTGTAGTTTACAGTATTAGATATGTAAAACTGTTGTATTCTCTTTCTAGCTATTTTTTAGAAAATTATTATTAATTCTTCTTTGGCATAAGAATGTTTTAAAAGAACATATTCACATTTCAGAAAAAAGCCTTTTTCCTTTTCTGATTGTTTTCAAATTTCCGTTTTTATTTCTTACGTTTGTTTGGTTTTGGTTTTGTTTTTTAGAGAAAGGGTCTTGCAGTTTTGCCCAGATTGGTCTCAACTCCCAGGCTCAAAGGATCTTCTCCCTTCAGCCTTCAGAGTAGCTGAGACCACAGGTGCATGCCACCATGCTCAGCTCCATTTTTATTTCGGTATTACGTGACATACTTTTGTATTGAGATTGTCTTTGTGCTCTTATATATGGTTGACTTTTGAAATGTTCTGTAGACTTTTAAAAGAGGATGATTGCATAATAAATGGTATAAATTTCATGTTTAATTATTAAGGTAACAACTGCCAAAAAATGTTTTTCTTGTTTGTTTTTGTCTATGAATATAAGATAATATCTTCTGCTAAGTAGGTTTTTTTTTCACTTTCTCTTCACTCCTATAATTCTACTTTATAAAAGTTATGGTTTTATTTGCTGATTGAATAATTAGAATTACTATGCTATTGTGATCTGATACATTTTGCATTATATAGTGCTTTTTAAAAATGTATTTAAATATGTTTTGGGCCTAAATTCCACCTTTTCGTTTTTAAAATAACAGCCCTTGCTTCCTTTAATTTAATTTTTCTATTGTGCCTGCCCAACTTTTTGCTTTCTGAATTGTTTTACCATTTTGTATAATATTTTCTCTAAAGTATTTTATTTTACTATGTCAATACAGAGCATAGAGTTGGATTAGACATTGTTAGACAAGCAGAAATTTTATTTTTTTAATAGGTAATTTAAGTGCTTTCGAATTTATTAGTATAATAGTTACATTTACTGCTTGATAATTCTGCTCACCTGCTTGTTTTCAGTCTCTGAGACAGGCTTGCTGTGGATTTGTGCATATTGCCCTTCTGTGTTTAAGAAGGTTGTGTTTTTATTTCAGTGGCCGCCTTCATTCTTGCATCTTTGTATGATACAATCAGTTCTTAGTTTTTTAGATAGCATTCTTTGCTTATTCCTGTCCTTCTTTCTTTCAGCAAATAATTAAGTAAAATTATTCTATAATCATTTGTGTTGCAATTCTTGTCAATGTAACCTCTCCTCTCTCACTTGCTACCCAATCCTTCCAGAAATCACAGATCTCATTGAAATCAAGGTGTAAATGTTTGGTATTTTAAGATAAACCTTTAGGAACAGAAAGGCTGTTCTTTCTAGAGGTTTGGAGATCTGTTGCTTGAAAATAATTTGTTCTTATTTCTTCTTACACACAGCAGCTTGTTGCTTTTGTCCGTTTGTGGCTTCTTGTCATTCTCAGGGATTTTGACAATTCTTACGTGTATTGTAATCTTGAATTATGACTGCTTAGTTTGGTTGAGAATTGAGCTTGCAAACTTGGCTTTTGTGCGATATTCAGAAAGACAAAAAGGCAATCCCTTGCTTATGCCACTACTTGATACAAGAAGCATCTTGTTCAATTTTATTCTCTACCTTCTGCCACTAAAATATAGGCTTAATGCAAACCTCAGTTTTTTTGTTTCCTGTGTTTACTACTGATCGTCCACTTTTCAGAATTGCTTGGCATGTAACAAGTACTCGGAACCATTTGTTGAATGACTAAATTAATAAACGTGAACATTCCTGCCCTGAATTAAGATTTATTTGTCTATGGGTCTGAATGCCAAGGAAATTCAGGGAAGAAAATATTCAATTTAACTTAATTTAACATTACAAAATGCAGATCTGATTTGTTAAATTTTCTTTCTACGGTTTCCTTTCCATTTGAAATTCTAAACTATCAAGTAGTTTATATCCAACTGGTGGGATTTTTCTTATATATTATTAGAAGAATCCAAATATAAACGTTCATGTGTAAGTCCTGTATGGGCGTAAATTTTCATTTATTTCGGGTAATTATCAAACAGTAGAATGTCTGAATCATATATCCTGCATCAATTTTGTTTTTTTGTGTATTTTTTTTTTTTGCTTTTTTTAAAAGACAATTGTAAATGTACATGTAGTTTGCATTTGCTTTCTATTGCTGATGTCATAAATCATTACAAACTTCACGGCTTAAAATATCTATTGCCTTTTCCATCTTTTGGAGGAATTCCTCATTCCTTCGCTCAGAATCACATCACTCTGGCCTCTGCTCTTTCACCTTATCTTCTTCTCTGATGGTGACACTCCTCCCTCCCTCTTACAAGGACACTTGTGATTGCACTGGGCCAACACAGATAAACTAGGATAACCTTCCCTTCTCAAGGTCTTTACCTTCATCAGATCTAAAAAGTGCAATTCCTATGTACAGTTACATATTCACAGATTCTAGGGATTAGAACATGACATTATTTGGTGGGGGGTGGGAAGGGGGTATTATTTATTCTACCAGACTCCACTCTCTGGCCCCCAGAGATTCACATCTGTCCTTCATGCAAAATACATCCACGCATCACAGGCAACGTCACCAAAAGGGCTCAATCCACTTCAGTGTCAACTCAAAATCCAAAACTTTAACTAATCTCATCAATTCAGAGATCCCACATCTTAGCATTTAAATCATCTAAGTCAGGTTTTGGTGAGGCTCTGTCCATAATTTATACTCTGGTACAGTACAGTTCCTCTTTGTCAATCTGTGAAACTCAAGCTATTTGCACCCAAATTTCATCATGGGACAGGCAAAGGATGACAGTTATAAACATTGTGATTCAAAGAGGGAGAAAACTGAAAAAACAAAGATGTCACTAGTTCCAAGAAATGTTGAGATCCAGCTAAGTAGACAGCTTTAGGGATCAAGATCAGGGAATAATTGCCTGTGATTTGTGGCTCCACCCTCTGGGCTCACAGCTCTAAGCCTGGAGTCATCCTTTTTCTTTCTTTATTTTTTCTTTCTATGCAGGTTAGCATGTAATTGAAGCTGAGTCATTTTTTCATCTTGTTTCCTGGCTGTAGAATTTTGGGTGTCTGAGGGCCTTCTCTCAGTTTGTATTCTCTCAGTTCCTTTCAGTTCAATATAGTATAAAATTCCTGAGTACTTTGTAACAATTCTTAACTTAAAGTCTAAATTGTCTGGTATTAGCATAAGTAACCCAACTCCCTCTTGGTTAATATTTGCATGGAATATCTTTTTCCTATTCTTTCACTTTCAGCCTATTTGTGTCTTTGCTTTTGAATTGAGTCTCTTATAGACAGCATATAGTGGGATCGCGTTCTTTTTTCTTTTAGTCCTTTCTGCCAATCTCTGTTTTTTTCCTTAGAGAATTTAATCCATTTACATTTGAAATAATTAAAAAGAGGTTATTACTGCCATTTTGCCATGTGTTTTCTGTACATCTTATAGCCGTTTTGTCCCTTGTTTTCACCATTCTTGCCTTCTTTTGTGGTTAGTTTTTTGTAGTTACACATTTTCATTTCCTTCTCAACTCCTTTTGGCTATATTATATAAGTAGTTTTAATGTGGTTACCAAAAAGATTACATATAATATCCTACCTGTTACAATCTAATTTGAATTGATACCAACTTAACTTCAATTATATACAAAATCTTTTCTCCTATTCAGCTATTTCCCTCTTATGTTATTGATGTCACAAATAACAATTTTATACTTTGTGTGTCCAGTAACACAGATTTATAGTTATCTATTTATCATTTGTCTTTGGTTTCCTGTAGAAAAAAAGTTATGAACCAAAATTACAATAATACTGGCTTTTATGTTTACCCATGTATTTACCTTTACTGGAGACCTTTATGCCTTCATACAACTTTGAGTTACTGTCTAGTGCTCTTTCATTTCAACATTTCAAATGCTCTCTTTAGCATTTCTGAAGGGCAAATCTAATGATAATCTCTCCCTCAGCCTTTTTTATCAGGGAATGTATTAATTTCTCTCTCATTTTTGAAGAATAGTTTTATTGGATATATAATTCTCAGTTGATTGTTTTTTTAAGCACTTTAAATATATGATTCCACTGTTTTCTAGTCTCCAAGGTTTCTGCTGAGAAATCCACTGATAATCTTATTGATGATCCCTTGTGCATGATGAGTCACCTTGCTCTTCTTGCTTACACGGTTTTCTCCTTGTCTTTGACTTTTAATGGTTTAATTATAATGTGTGAATCTTTATGGAGTTTTCCTACTTGGAGTTTGTTGAGCTTCTTGATTTATATTATCCATGTTGTTCCTCAAATTTGGGACAATTTTAGCTATTTTTCCTTCAAGTGATCTTTCTGCCCCTTTTCTTTCTTGTTTCACATTTGGGACTCCACTTATAGGTCTGTTCATCCAATTGATGGTGTCTCACAAGTCTGTTAAGCTCTGTTCATTTTCATAATTCTATTTTCTTTCTGTTTCTCAGACTTGATAATCTGAATTTTCCTATTTTCAAATTTGCTGATTCTTACTTCTGCCTACTCAAATATGCTGTTGAACCCCTCTAGTGAATTCTTTAATTTATTGTAGTTTTCAGCTCTAGAATTTCTGTTTGGTTACTTTTTATAATTTCTATTTCTTGATATTCTCATTTTATTTATATACTGTTTCCCTGATATTTTTTGTTGTTCTGCATTCATGTCTTTCCTTAGTTCTTTGAACATATTTAAGACAGTTGTTTTAAAATCTTTGTCTAGTAAGTTTGATGTCCAGTCTTTCTTTGGAATGGTTTTTGTTAATTTATTTTGATATTCTAGATGAGCCATGTTTTCCTGCTTCTATATATGCCTTCTAATTTTTGTTGTTGTTGTTTACAATTGTGCATTTGGCTGTATAATGTGGTAACTCTGAAAATCAAGTTCTTCCTCTTCCCAGTTTATTATTATTATTATTTAAGGCTGTAGTAGTCTGTTTGTTTAACATTTTTCCAAAGCATTTTTACAAACATTATTTCTTGTCATGTGTGATAACTGAAGTCTCTCTTTCTTTAGCTCATGTTTATTTAATGTTTTGACAGATATTTCCTTGAATAACAAGAGCTGGAACAAACAGAATATAAAAGAGAGAGAGAGAGAAAGAGAAAACAACCACCTCTACCAGTCTTTACAGAGTAGATATGTGCTAGGGAATTTTTCATTACTTATCTTGGCCTGTTCTAAGGCTAGGAATCAGCCCAATTTGAAAGCTAAAGGTCTTCTTAGGCCTCTTCATTTTCAAATACACAACTTGCCTGGGATATGGGCAGCTTTCTAAATTTCCCCATATACATGGCTACTTTTGAATGGCCAAATTTCTCAAAGATTCCCAGCCCAACTTCTTTTCCAAACCTTAGATGAAGCATTGTACATCTCCACTCATAATGTCTTCCCCTGGGTGTTGGTAAATTTGTCTTCTCTACTGTAGCTCTTATGAGCTGTGCCTGCCCCTTTTCTCCTATCTGCATTCTGAGTAAAGCAAAGTGAGTATGTGTATTAATCCTTCAGGTATCCTCCAAACAGGTTAGAGCTAATGTGCATAACACTTTGCAATTACTGTCTACTTTGCTCCCCTTGGTTCCAGGGGTAACTAGGAACTGAGCTGTCACCTACTCAGGACTAAGACCTCCATTGTGCCCTGGAGGGGGCAAGAAAAGAATGAGTAAAAAAGCCACAAAACAGTCATGCCATTTTCAAGATGGCTTTTTCTTGATTGAACACTTGCTTAGCTGTTGCAACCCTTTGGCTGTTTCCACAGATCCTACAAAGCTGGCTGAGAAAACTGCTGCTTGTTTTGTTTGTTTTGTATTGTATTTCTGTGGGAAAACAAGAGCTTCAGATGCCCAGTCTGCCATTTTGTTTATTTCACTCAAGTAAAATAATATTTTTAGAAAGTCCTATGCCCACAAGAATGGGTAGAATCTTAAGAGAAAATAATTGTAATACATTAATGAAAATTGGAAATCAGATGAATAAATGATAATTGATTTAGTAGAACCAGCAAATCAGAATTCCCAAATAGAGAATAGTAAAATTTGAGAGCACAACATACTCATACAGAAACTCATTTTACTTTACTCAGAATGTAGGTGGGGAAACAGTGGCAGGCACTACTTGTAAAAGGTATAATAGCAAACTATTTGCACTGTAGAACCTTGGGAATTGGCAATACCATAAAGGGTTACAGAAATCAGAACTCCATCTTGATTTTGTTAACACTGTCTGTCTGCTACTATCTGCATGTCAGAGGAAGGTTACTGGAAGGGAAGTGATGGCTTACTCACTTGGGAAATTGATGAGCATTTAAACCAGTGGTTTACAAATACATGGGTAATAGCCAGGAATAACAAAATCAGTAAGACTTTAACATTTCTAAATACAAAAGGCCAGGCATAGAGTGGCTATCAGAAGCACCAGCAGGTGTGTAAGGAGTCCGCCAGACTGGAACAATGGTCTTTAGTAGAGCAACACAGCTACCGCCAGGCTGTGATTCAGCAGCGAGGAAGCCAGAGAAATACATACTCACTCAGACCTCTTTCTCCAGCTGACCTTTCATCTACGGCTAGTTCCACTGGCTGACGTGCACCAGCAGCCAGGGGGCAAGGCATCCCGTTGGTATAGTCCAAAAAGATCGGCTGCCTGGGTCAGAGGTGAGAGAGAGGAACAGGAAAATAGACATGCAGTAGCAAGCGCATAATAGACCTCAAAATTGTATGAAAAACAATTAGTACCTAAAATAACAGTTACTGTGCTTTGTAAAATCTAGCCTCTAAAGCTTTAATTTGGCTCCCATCTTATCTATTTTATTGTCACAATAAAACTCTCAATAATTTACTCCAGGAAAAATAACACAGAAAATTAGTAGCTACAGATGTTAATCTAGGGTGTAACGTTCTATGGGACTTTCTGTGCATCAAGAATACAACTCGTCATTTATTTTGATGTTCTCACAGTGTGTGTTTGCTGTCAACATTCAATAAGCTATGCTCCAGCCATCTTTACCTTCTAAGGGCATGTTTCTTCCATCACTCATCATCTCTTCACTGTATCAAAAGTCTTGCATTTGGACAAATGGCAGAAATCGCTATCATTCTTTAGTAAATAGAAAAGTAATGTGATAAAAATAGGTATTTTAACTTACACACTGTTACAGTTTCTTTCTTCCATAGGACTACATTTTTTTTTTTTTATGTCAAAAGCAAAAGCAAATTATCTCAACAAAACAGAAAGAAGAAAACAGTTGTTCACTGGTGGGAAATAAATCAGAGTCCCGACTGCCTTTTGTTCTGCCCTGTGTTTTCAGGAACGTTCGCGTAGCCAGGAGCCTTAGAAGACAGAGACAGCATCCCCCCAGAGCATGCTTAGTGTCAAATATAACGAAGACGACATCCTCTTCCGAAGTGAAGAGGAGGTGCTTGCTTTCTTCCCATTATAAAAGATTGGAGTTGTTTTCTTATGATACCATCCACTGGGGGTGAAGGTGTTACCTGGTGTTCTTTGCATTACTCTGTGGGACAGGGACTGGGAGAACTAGAGCAAAAGCAATGCTGATGTTCTGGCCACCACTACTGTTATCAGAAAATCTATTTCGCCTGACCCAGAACACTGTGTCTTCTGACAGCATTGATGAAACTGTGGCAGGTTAATTTTGTTAACTTGAAAGTAGGGTGAAATTTCAGACACTTCCCAGTTCTTGACACTTTTGATGATGAAGTTGGGGCAGTGACAGAGGTGATGCCTTTCTAGAAAAAGGAGGATGAACACCCAGTGGACTTATTATTAATATTAATGGGATTGGAAGGAAGTCCATGGGAATCAGTAACAAACATGTTAACCACATCGTGTGCTTCAGCTGGGACATGAACGAGCTTCCACATTATTGTCTTCTAATAAGGAAGAATTGGGGAAGTGGTTGCAGCTACACGCAGGGAAACAGGTTCAAATCAGCTGTCTTCACTTTGTCCTGTTCATTCTTCTCCAGTGGAAGGACTTTATTACCAGTCTGGCAGACAGACTCAGATTTGTCTCATTGTAACAATTAGTGCTAAGAATGCCCTGGTGGACAGAAAGTTCAGACTTCTTTTAGGTAACGGTATCAGAGAAGCAGATCACACTGAACGTGAAAAAAAAAAAAAGGAAATTTGGCAACACCATGGACAGAAGGGACAGGGCATAATGCTTGCTGTGGAACCATGGTAACCAGTGGACCTGTCTCAGCACCACCCACTCAGATGAGACAGCAAGAAGTCTCTGCGCATCTTTGTTGTTTTTGCAGTGGGTCCTGGCTGCTGTAAGAGAAATTTGGATCTCTCAGTAAGATTTCCCCGACACCGACACACTTCCCCTGTAAACCATAGATGAAGCACCCACTAGTCACTGGTGTTCAGGCTCGTAGGGCCCCGGGTTGGGCACACCTCACCTTCTGGGCGAGCCCTAGGCGGTACATTACGTTAGAAAGAACCTCAAGCTGAGCGTCAGAGGAGTAGGTGTGGCATTGGAAAGAGCGTAGGATTCTTTCCAGGCAGAACCTAAATTCAGAATGAGTAAAAGAGTTGAATGAATGAAGAGACCTGTGAATAGGTCTTTACCATTTTGGTTTCAATTTCCAATTTTCCTATAGAAGGAGAGCGGATGATAGCTTTTTTTTTGGTCTTTTTTTCTTTTTGGAAATATCAGACAGCCGACTCGATGGTAGCTTTTCTACTCCCGTTTCTAAGGGGATTGCAGTGCTGCTTTTAGCACTTAGTGACTCCCTTTAAAATTGCTTAGTTTCTGCGTTTTAGGTATTTTTGTTTTATCCTTAAATGGGAGTACTTGTCTAGCTCAAAATGCCATGTGAGACCTAAAAGATATATATGTGATTTAAAGTATAAAATTGTGTCTTTGCTTGCAAAATGTTTTTAAAAAATATCAGCTTATTAAGTGCTGCCGAGGCACTAAACCACATGAGCTTTTTTCCAAACGTTAAATATATATCATCTATATTATTTTTATTGTATGCTAACTTTATTAAAATAAAGGAAGGCTTTTTGCAAGGACACATCTAACAGAAGCATGTAGAAAATAAGGACATGGCGTCAATGTAATTGTGAGATTTTAATTCACATTTAGCTCTGAGCTCCCTGTAGTTGAAGATGGAAAGGGAAGTAAGAAACAGTTTCAAATTCCCCACCCCTTCTGCACTTCAACTTTAAGTCCATTTCGGTGTTTACAGATTTCGGACTTCTTCCCCTGGAAGGCACTTTGATCTAGGTAGAGAGTCAGAGACAACAGAAATGGCATGGAATTTGAATTTGTCCTGAGAGGTTTGGGTCCAGGTTCTGACCTCACAGACTACCTAAATGTCACCATGGTTCAGCTCCTTTCCTAGAAAAGAGGCATACGGCAAGTTTAAATAACCATGTAAGCATTACCCTAAATAGCACGTGAATAATAGCTAATAATGGAAGGCTTATGAATATTTATTGATTATGACATCAGGGACTGTGCCAGGCATCAATCACATCTTATGAGATCAGCACAGCATTTCCCCGATTATATAGTTTAATAGTTTAAATGACTCTCCTGCAATCAGAAAACCATTTCATGGGGATATTTTGGATTTGAGTTCCAGATCTCTCAGTTCTCCAAGCCTCCGTCACATGGCCTCTCACCTAGTATTTGACACAGGTGTTTCAGAAGTGATGTCTTCATCTCCTTCCTATTTTGTAAGATGCTCTAAGATTTAACTCTGAAATATGTCAGGTCAGAAGAAAGTTTACATTATGCTGCTTTTTCAAAGAATTATTTGAACAGAAAAATAAGATATTGTACCCAAGGCTGTAAAACTGTCTGATTTTTAAAAATTTCTCTTGACAAAAGTGTCATTTTTGCTGTATAATGGCCATATACACGGGACCAATAACCACTGTCCATTCAGAAGATATTTATATCTCCTGCAAAACTAATAATCTTACATACAGTGAAGAACACTGAATAGTACTGATGGTTTCCTCTGTAATTACCTATTAATCCTAAGTAAGATCAACTTATACATTGAGAAAAGCCATGGACTTTATGTGAAACATGTCTTGAATTAAGAAATATCTCTTTGAATTGAAAACAGTTCTCTCTTTAAGGGTGTATGTGTGTGTGTGTGTGTGTGTGTGTGTGTGTGTGTGTGTGTGTTTGTCAATTTAATGAACCGAAAAAATTTGCATACCCCAGACATGTTTCCCTGATAGTATTAAAGGTCCTCTGTTGGTGTATTTGTTATTAATTGGCATACAGGTTATCTTCTTGTAAGCAAAGGCTTTAAAGCACTGCCACTAACACGTGCCATGTTGACATGAGCACATGACATGCACTGGGATGTCCAATATCAGGGAAACATGCACAAAAGTCCTAAAGAGATCACATATAAGATTAAATGACCTTTATTTTGAAAGTTTGGGAAGAGAAGAACATTACGGACAAAGACATTTCAAAGATTAATGAGTCAAGGAGTCTCTAAGACAAGGTGACAGAGAAGCTGAGCAATGGGGCTGCCACCTGTACTTCAAAACATAAAGACTAGTGTCTAGTGAGGTGAGTGGGGTGATTTTGGTGGGGCCCACCAGGTAATGTAGAGGTCGTACTATCCATTCCCCACCCCTGCACACACATGCGCGTGCACACACGCAGGTGACCAAATTAACTTTTTTGATGTTTCTGGAGAATAGCCATGGGTTCCTAGAACAGCTTTGCAGCTGAGAACAGTACAATAAGGGCTTTTTCATAGATCACCTTCTATGCTTTCAACGTCAGTGGCACCTACAATCCTGTGAAATCCTAATGCCAATCTCTCTCCCAATTCTGAAAGTGTCCAGAATTATTAATTTCTTCCAAAAAAACAAGTTATTGAAAAGTTACTGAGTAATATGAGACATTCCCTACTTCTTCTTAATTCCATATATATAATATATATATATATTATATATATATATATATATATATATATATATATATATATATCCTCATCCTTTGGTAAATGTACTTAAAGAGTTAGTAATAAAGGGAATACACAAATAAGATTAATAAGATGGAATTTTTAAGGTGTGGCA
Organism: Indri indri; assembly: GCA_004363605.1. Classification (NCBI taxonomy): domain Eukaryota; kingdom Metazoa; phylum Chordata; class Mammalia; order Primates; family Indriidae; genus Indri; species Indri indri. The sequence goes on from RJWJ010002109.1 coordinate 27,645, forward strand.
TTTTGTATAGGCGAAACGCATTCAAGAAAAGAATAACTATTTTACATCCCCCTCGCCCCCCCTTTTTTTGGAAACAGGGTCTCGCTTTGTTGCCGGGGCTAGAATGCGGTGGTGTCATCATAGCTCACTGTAACCTCAAACTCCTGGGCTCAGCTGATCCTCCTGCTTCAGCCTTCTGAGAAGTTGGCACTGCAGGTGTGTGCCACCGCATCTGGCTAATTTTTAAAATATTTTTTGTGGAGGTGAGGTCTTACCGTGTTGCTCAGGCGGGTCTCAAACTCTTGACCTCAAGTGATCCTCCTGCCTTGGCCTCATGAAGTGCTAGGTTTACAGGTGTGAGCCATCACACCTGGCTAGTTACACCACCTTTTGATCCATGATGCTCACGTCACTGACTTATTATCTCTCCTGTGTCCTCTGATACCAGATTAAAACCAACACAGGCACTCCTAACCTGCCACTGAGAAGTCACGCCTACTAACAGTGCATGCTTGGATATGGATAAATTCCCCATCACCTATCCTGAATAATCTCAATTTTGAAGATTGTATGAAAAATTTTACTGGGAAAACAAGGAAAGACTTTGACCTTTAACATTCTTGGTCTCGGAGTATAATCTAAGTAAATAATCAGATAAGCACACACATATGTATTTGAAATTTCTAAATAAAAAACGATAATTAGATAAAGGGAAATACCAAACAAGCACAAAATATGATCATGTGTAGCTATACTTATTGACAGGGAATATGTCAACAATATATTGAAAACTACAAAGGTATAATTTATAAATTATTATGTTTGTGGTCTTTATAAATATTAAAATTGCATAAGTATATATAATTTATATACATATATGTATAATGCTAGAAACTGAAAAGATAGTCATCACAATGCTAACTCTTGGTAATGATTATGGGTGTTTTTGTAATTTCTTCTCTATATATTCATGTACTATTAGAATTATAATGAAAATTATTACTTTCATATCAAAAGCATTAGAACTATTTTCATTTATCAAAGACAAAAATGAAATTAAGAAAAAATTAAAAATTAAGTAAAGAAAATAGATATAAAGGATACCATTGGGCATAAAATGTATGATCTTTATAGTCTAAGACATCAAAATCTTTTTTCAGACTGAATTAATTTCGACAGATATTTGTGACATTTCCATGGTGTTTCTAGTAATATCTAAAGCACTAGTAGGGAGGATGAACTGAAATTGTGTATTGTAACAGGCTTTCTGATACCTACACTTGGAGAAATGCGGGCCGTTGTTCTCTTCTCTACCCTCCAGCAGGGATCCTGAAAGTCTCTGGGAGCATGACCAGCCTCCCCCACCACTCCCACCCCAGGAGGAGCACCAACTCAGACTGCCTCACCCTGTTACATCTAGGGAGAAACTCTTCCCTAACCACCCTTAAGAATCTTTGCCTGAAGATGGCGTCACATTTGCCCACGCCTTCAGGTATATCCAAGAACTCAGAGGGTCACAAGCACAAAAACATGGAACAGGAACTCAGAGGAAGGTTACTAAAGGACAAGAGGCCTTTTGGCGTAGCAGGAGCATGCTTCAGATGCAAGCTGCAAAAGAAAGATTGTATAAGTTATGCAAATTTTAATCACCATGATGCGCCATTCTCCACAGGATAGAGAGCAACACTCTCTTTAGGTGAAATGTGAGAGGGAAAAAAATCTACCAATGTTTAAATCAAATGGATAATTACTAAATAAACATTTTAAGGATTATCTCTTTCTAATTATACTCAGGCCCCTACCTGCATCTTCCAGGTAGAGTCGGCTACTCCTAATCAAAGAATAAGTAAAAGACTAAGGGAATATATAACAAGTATAAGAAAAGAGTAGAGTCGTGATCATAATCAACTGGCCTGATCAGGAGACAGCTCACAGGTCAGCTCCAAGGCCTGCGGGAATGTTGAGAGGGCTGCTGAGCAGGGTGGCACCCGTCAGTCACACATCCCCCCCCAACACGTGCACACACTGAAGTCACACATGCTCCACCAGGGAGAACCTGGTCCCCTTGACAGGACATTTGGGGCTAAAATTTGCCTCCATTTACCACATTTAGGCTCAAATGGAGGATTGGAAAATGTGGGAAACCCTCCCAACAAGAAATTTAGAGGGAATTTCAATGTTGTGGAGAAATGTCAAATTCATTCCTTGGTTTTAAATGATCAGAATGATGAAAAACTAGAATGTTGACAATTCATTCTAGATAAGTTAAATATATATATATATATATAAATATAATATATATCTAAATATTATCTGTGTATATGCATATATAATACACACAATATCTAAATTACAGAAGGAAGTCTTGTTTTTAAATACTCAATGCTTAATATAATGATATTTTGGGTTTCTCTAGTATTTTAACATGCTTATTTCAGTAGCCTAATGAAACATCTTTAGAAAACTCTTACCTGTGGTGCACATTCATACTTCAATATATCTTCACATTTCACATGTACAAATTAGAACAGGAGCAAGAATTGTAGATTAAAATGTCAAAGGGGCTCATGAAGATATCCTATATAATACATTGTCTCTGCTAATATCTTAATAACTTATGTAAAATAAATCTCTGAAATATGCTCAGTAGCATAGGTGATCCTGCAGCTTTAGTGTATATAAGAATCAACAAGCTAGCATGTTCAAATACTGTTTTATGGGCTCCACTATCTGAGGTTTTGAATTAGTAATTCTAGAAAAAGACACTGAAATTTGCAGTTGCAGCAATACCCCAATGTAATTCTAAAGCAGGAATTCAGAAAGAAAGTTTGAGAAGTGTTGCTGTACGTAACGGTATGTGAATCCTTTCTTGAATGTACGCTAGAAGAAACTTTTGTTAAAATGGCATAACAAAGTAGCACTTTCTCTCTTCTTCAATTGTTTCTTTTCTTCTCTTTCTTTTTTCTTTTGTGTCTTTTTTTAGCACACATTATAAACAGAACATTGTGTGCAACACCGCAAGGAATACAAGAAAAAGGGGCTGATGTTTAGTCACTCAGATAAATACTGCGTAATTTTTAAATCACTGCATACTCTAAAATGTTACAGGTAAAATGTTCTATGAAATTAATGTCATAAAAACTTAGAGATTGTTTAATTCCATTAGATTAAGAAATAATGTCACCATGGAAGAAAGAACACCTAATGAAGAACTTCAGGGAGGTTAGACCAAGTTTTGTTGACAAGGAAAGAGAATGAAGAAGAATGCAGACTTTGCAATTTTAGAATGGGTGTGGAAATGTAAGATAGTCCATTATTTCTATGTTATGTTCGGATAGCAGGCATAAATGTGATTTGTGACAAGAATCTGAAGAATTTCCAATGTAATATTCAAGAATGTAGATTTAATAGTTTAAAAAATGTGGAAATATTAGATATTTCATAGAACAGTAATAAGTTTGATGTGTTTTAGAAGGAGATTTATCTCAGGCATGGGTGGGATGGATGAGAAAATGGAAAGGCTGGAGGTCACAGGCAGAAAGGGTTCGTGGTGGCAGTAAGCACAGGGTATACAAGGACAATGAACACTGGGATTCAATTCTGAAGTAGAGCGAGAGGCACCTTGTAACTGGTCAAGTGTGGAAAACATGAAAATTTGAGAGTTCCCATATATTCTGGAGTTTGCATGATGAGGTTTAGAAAAGATGTGCATTAATGGAGAGTGTAAAGGCAAGATTGAGGCGTGATGATGGAAGCATGGGGCATGATGCATTTTGGCCACACACGCTTCATCATGCTCTTGTGTCTCCATCATGTGCAAGTAATCCCCTCATTATCCCAGACCCAAGCCAAGGATCTTCCCCTGTCTGGAGCCACTTTTTATCCTTGCAGCCCTTCATTCACAAGGCTGGGATCAGTGCAATGAACAGCTGAAATGAACTTCATGACAAACTCCATTGAAGAGGATACTGCACTATGTATCTTGAGGATTCATATACCCTCACAATCACCATATGTAATATCTGCCTCTTACCTTTTAAAAATTTGGCAAGAGAGAAGGAAGAGAGAGAACTATTTTGCATCTCTTATAAGTAGTTTCTCTATCTTGATTAGAAAAACACAAATTATATATGTACACAGTTACAGTAAAAGAATGCTGCTAAATTTCCTTTTTCTGAAAAGTAGAAAGATGGCTACGAAGAATTTTTTTCATTTTTGATTTTTTATATTGCTGTGAATTTGATGCCAATATTCAATAAAGCACCCTCTGGCGCTTGTGATATGAAAATGTGATTGCTATTGAACATTAAACAAGGGATGCTGGTAATTTTATGACAATTATGTTTTAGCTTTCCATATCAAAACAATGGTAATCAAATCTCATGCTTGAAAACTTTAGCTGATTGTGATAGGGAGAAACATCTTGCCACCAATTGCATAATTATAGAAGAACATCAATGGGATATTTCACCTTCTTTTGAAGGGTAGGGTTAAGTCATTGTACCTGATACAGTGTAGCAATGGGCTGATGTAGCTCATCAAATCTTGTGCTCAGATATATTTGCAATTATATTCCATTTAAATGCCATGTATTATAATTCAGTTACATTCCATATTTCAGGAAATGAGCTTGATACTCCCATCTGCCACAGAGAATATAGGTCTTGTGAGAATAGAAAAGACAGCTACTCTGTGTGCCGTTTCGTATCTCCTTGGAGCGAGACTTGCTCTCATTCATAAAGGACTCTAAGCAAAATTTCTGCTCTCATTATTTTTGCTCACCTCTCATATCTCTTGATGCCCTCTCACTGGAGAAGAGGAGCCTGTTCTAGTCTCCAAAAAGTGGATCAAGTCTTGCATAGACAATGAACAGGTATGTGAAAGTTGTGTAGGAATTAATGCCATGCCATCTGGAGCTTACCACAGAATTTATACTCATAATATACCTAAAAATCAATCATGCAAGAAAACACTTCCTATGTTTAGTACTGCATTTTCACATCCCTGTAGGCTTTTTGTACATACTTGTGATAACGAAGTATGAACATTGACACCATACCTAAACAGGAATCTTTGTGTGGATTTTTTTTTTTTTTCCTTTGAGACAGAGTCTCACTCTGAGGTGCTCACCTCCATGCCCAGCTAATTTTTTCTATTTTTGGTAGAGATGGTATCTCGCTCTTGCTCAGGCTGGTCTCAAATTCCTGGCCTCAAGTGATCCTCCTGCCTCGGACTCATGGAGTGGTAGAACTACAGGTGTGATCCACCACGCCCAGCCTTGTGTTAAATTTTAAAGATGTTTTTGTCACATAAGATTTTAATTTTTGGCTAAAAAGATTGATTGCATAATGCATGTAAGTCTCAGGCTTTAAAAAAACCAAAGGCGTAGCTATGCACAAAACACATCTAATCTTACTGTACTGGTGTTGGAAATGTACAAGGTAAAATGGAACACAGACACATGATGAAAACCTTTGGAACTCATTAGTATATGAACTAAAATGCTGAGACTCCTCCACAGTTCTTTGCTTTTCTTCTGTAAGTTAATTATTTATGGCTAGACTATCTCAAGTTACAGCAGATCAGAAGGGACCAGTAAATTGGTATTAACAGTCATTAGAAATAGCGGCTTTTACCCCATGTCCCTCAGAACAAAATGACCATATCTAGCCAACAATCATTATTTTCTTTGTCTAAGCAGTAGGGGATAATTGTTAGACAGCATAAAGAAATGGGACACACCTGAGTTCTAACTGTAGCTAAAGAATTAAGAGATCTAATATGAATAAAGATTATTACAGATACCGTTTAATAATTTTCAATATAACATTCAACTTTACACATGTTATCTCATTTATGAAATAATCCTATGGGTACCTATTATTTTCCCCCATTCTATAACGCAGAAGCCGAGGCTCACAGAGGGTTGGGGATTTGCGGAAGTTCACTCTGTATGTGGCTGCAGGAGGATTTAACAAATCTGTCTAACTCACTGGCATGAGGGCACATTACTAACAAAAATTTCTCAAAAATAGTTTTTAAAAAAAGTTGACCTTACTTGCAGTTTTTGCCAATTTCCAAGGGTAAATACTCCTGTCATGGTCAATTTCAAGCGCCCAAAGTGACATCATTGAGTACAGAATAAACTAGAATTGTAAAAAATCAGCTCTTACAAACTAGTTTGAGCCAGTCCCAGCACACTGCTGAACTCTGACTTCAAAATTTATAATTTCTACCTTAGATGATACTGCAAACCACAAATGAAACAACGAGAAGAAAGAAAGAAACTAGCAAAGAAAAAAGTAATCTGAGGCAGGGTTCTGTTGTTTCTCCTTTCATCAATCACTTAGAAGAGTTCCTGCTCAGACTTTACTCAACCTGAAGGTCTTGTATGAGATGAAGGGACTTTACAGTAGAATTGATTACATGTAAAAAAGCTATGGGTGACATTAATCCTTAAAAATTAATGTGTAAGAAAACATGTCTATTTATTTGAGATCAACACATATAGAGGATAGGAAAGTTGGTGAGAAAAAAATAATAAATGTTTGAGAAACTCAAAAAACGTTATCAATGATTAGGATATAAATGTATATCGGAACATGACATTGTATACTTTGAATATATATAATTTTTGTTTGTCAGTGGTATCTCAACAAAGCTGGAAAAAATGTTTAAGAGTCAGGAAGGAAAAGGTGATTGTAACTGCCTACTATTCATTGTTGATCCTTTTTATTGGTTGCATTATTAAATTATCACAGTAATATTCAAGGTACATAGTATCATGATGATGATTTTATAGATAAGCAAAATGAGACTTAAGGCTAGAGAGCTAGGAAGGTAGCAGAGACTCTTTTCATCTAAGGTTTGCCTTCATCCTCTGCACTTTGAACTGTATCCTCTAAAAAGGAAAAAATCTTGTGAGTTCATGTTCACACTCCGCATATGCCCGTCTATGTACTTCCTATGTGTATTGTCTGTCTGTTACATCTTGTAACTTGTCTCAAGGTTTATATAAGATAATCTCTGTTCTTTCCTGTGTCATAGGATTCTTCTATTTTCAATTAACTTAGACGAATGAAAAGTACATGGAGAATGTTCAGTTATATTTAGTAAATGATTATGATTCTTCACTCCGATCTTTATTCTCTCACAGTCTTAAAAGAAATCCTTTTTGATCTGTCCAATTACAAATTTGTATTTTCATAAAATCATACTATACTGTAGCATCTGTAACGACATGCCCTTGTTTGTCCAACGAAATATTGTTCTCCCTGTTGAGTGTAAGGATATAAATGCAGCTTAACTTCAGTATTTTTTCCTCTCTTTTTCTTTCTCTCCATCCTTCTGTAACCCCACACACATCTTAGAGCCTGTAAATATGCATAGAATATGCACTAAATAAATGGTTGTCACCTGGTTGATATGTTAGTGATTAAATATTGAAAAGAGGGATGGAAAAGTATTAAAAATGCAGCATAATTTAACGGAATCATCGAATATGCTTTGGCAGGGAAAATAAAGAATGTCTATTTTAAACTTTTTGTTGAATATTGAAGAAACTGAGAACAGAGAAGGCCTTATTCTTCTTGTCACAAATTAATTTTAGGAATATGTATCAGAGGATCAAAGATTTTAAGCACAGGGGTTTTTTTAAAGGAAGTAAGCAAATACCTACAATTGTGAAAGACACATTTTTCAGAGGTCACATATCTGGGGATAAAATGAGGTCACAATCTAATATCTGAAACATGTTGAGGCTTTACCATATGCCAGACACAGGGTGAGTACCTTCCATGAACTGCAATTTTAGAGTAGGTCTGCAGGTAACAAATTCTCTTAGTTTTCTTTGATCTGAGACTATCTTAATTTCCTCTTTACTCCTTATGCACATGAAGGTTTTTTTAATCCCTACAACAGCCCTGCGTGGTGAACAGCTATCATCCTCACTTTTGGATGCAGAAACCGAAGCTCAGAGAGGTGCCCAAGTCCCCAGTGGTTATCCAGATCATACCTGGCAGAGCAGGCATACAAATTCACATCCGACCCCCAACCTCATTATCTTGAGCACTATGTCAAATATTTATTTGCTTCAGCCATCTTTGTATGACTTCCAGCCTCAAGAAAATTCATGCTAGATATTTCCAAGGAGCACAGGGAGGCCTCCTGTGCCTACTGTGTGGCACTGATCTCTGTCTGGTCCTGACCTCAGTCCTCTGAGGATGTCTCTTTCCAAAGCCAGCGCCAACGGCAGAAGTTTTCACTCTGTCCTCGGCGCCCACTAAAGAAGTGTTCCCCAATTCAGACGTCTGCCAGAACACCACGGACGAGGGTACCGTGCCCTTCCTGAGGGCACTGCCACCCGGGTCCTCGTCACCTAAGGGTGATGAGAAGTTTGCCTCTAGATCAAAATCTACGTGTTAGCTCTCAGGCCGGACCGCAGGCAGCTACAGGCCCTGCCGGACAGGCCCCACGGTGGGGAGATGAGTCCCACAGCAGACGTGGCGTGCACGTCAGTGCATTAGCGTTTTCTGAGGGATTTGCAGCCGCGGACTCACACGCGTGTTCGCGCTGCTCGCCCAGGCGCCTCCTCCTCCTCCGCGCCGCGGCTGCAGCATTTTCCCCGCTCGGACTCGGTACTGTGCCACCTCAGGCTCCGCTCTCCTTCCTCCCGGGCCGTTCGGTCAGGCCTTCCCTCCGGAGCGAGGTGATCCCGACTGTGCTACCCGTCACCTGCCCCCAGCCAAGTGCTGTTCCTTGGAGGACCGCGGGGACCCTATGGCGCCCTCGCTTCTCTCCGGGCCTCACCCGCGCTCTCGGCGCCCGCCAGTGAGGCTGCCCTGCGGCTTCCAGCTTGGCTCGTGCTAACTGACCACCTGGACACCCGATTGCTGGACAGGTGACACCATTGACGCCACCTGCCTCGGCTGAGGCTGTCAGCTGGTGTCTAGGCCCAGGGCGTTGCCCCCTGTCATCCTCAAAGCGTTTGATGTGAATGCTTTTGAAAGCGTGGCTCAAGGTCCTATGATAGCTCGGGGAAGCTGCTGTTCTGGCCCGCTGTTGTATCGGCACCTCTCTCACCCTTAGACTCGGAGGACTTGCGGCTGGGGCGGAGGCCCATCTATTCGGCACACACCAGAAGTGCGCTCTGAACCACCTCTTTGCCCCTGGCTTTTTTTTTTTTTTTTCATTCCCCTTGAATTTATGAATATCTTTAACATTTTCTTCCCTTTGGAAAAGTTTTGGCCAAGAGTTGTCATGGCAAGGATATGCCCAGTAATCCTCTGGTTTATTTGGGTTCACCAGCCCTCTGGTTAGGTTCAGCCATGCCTAAATCCAGGGGAAACATCCCTGGTGAAAACTTGGATCCCTACTACATTACTTAAAAAATAATATGTCCTTATATAGTATTACCATACCATATAGCAGATTATGGAAACCAAGCTCAATGCTATTTGGCCCCTTGCTTGTGGCCTTATATTTTGTGAACGATGGAACATGGGTTTGAATTCAGTTCTTCCATTTTTATTCAACTAAATTATGCCATGCCATCTTCAAAATACATAGTTCCACAAACTGAAATGAGCAGCAGAGTTGATTTTTTTAAATGATAGGTTTGAAAAGTCTGAGTTAGCAGGAAAGACTGTGTAAAGTAGTATATCTGGTTTCTCCACTGAGACCCTGTGCAGAACGGTAGGGAGAGTTGCACAGCAAGTAGAAGATATGATTTCATTTTCTAATCAAAAAAGAAATTCCGAAAGTAAAAATTAAGTGAAGCCAAACTTTAGAAACCTACCAGTTGCACCTGTGTTAATGATTGTTGACTGATGATTCCAGGAAATAGATGGTAGGCAATTAGGCAGCTAAGCATTCACATTTAGATAATAAGAAATAATTTTTGGCCGGGCACGGTGGTTCACGCCTGTAATCCTAGCACTCTGGGAGGCCGAGGCATGTGGATCGTTTGAGCTCAGGAGTTGGAGACCAGCCTGAGCGAGAGCGAGACCCCATCTCTACTAAAAAAAAAAAGAAAGAAATTACCCGGACAACTAAAAATATATAGAGAAAAAATTAGCTAGACATGGTGGTGCATGCCTGTAGTCCCAGCTACTCGGGGCTGAGGCAGGAGGATCACTTGAGCCCAGGAGTTTGAGGTTGCTGTGAGCTAGGCTGACATCACGGCACTCTAGCCTGGGCAACAGAGCAAGACTCTATCTCAAAAAAAAAAAAAAAAAAAAAAAAATTATAGTAATAATTTTTATTTTATTTTTGCAACTTTTTCTTGTTTCCACAACTTGTGTACCATGAAGTATGAGTTATTAGATGTTATGAACACACCAGCATGTCTTTCCTGAGATAAGTCTTAGTAACTTCCTCTGATATTTCTTGGTCTATCTAGAATTTCAATATATCATTTTCAGTAATTGACATTAAATCAAATCACTGTTTCATTACTTCTGAGTATAATAAAAACACAAAGAGGAAATCATGAAATGGAATCACACATAATCAGCTTTAGCTTTAAAATGTCTACAATTTACCTTGCAAGTATGTTTTAAAAATACATTCAATGAAACACATTATCAAGAATGGTGGGCCACGTGGGGGTCTTTATATTTCGTATCTTTAAGGATAGATATTTTATAAATCTCCTTAATAAAGCACTCATTTTTAAACATTAATTGTCCTTCCTCCCAGCATGTTAAATTATGTTTTAGACCACTGATCTTTAAAAAAACTGTTAGCAATAGCAACTCACAAAATGAATTAGAATAAATGTTCCTAGCATCTGCTCTTTTTTCCTCCTTATTTCTCTTATACAAAGCTTTGCATACGATCCATTTAAACTCTTTATTACATAAGGAAAACACAAGCCTTGAAGAGGACAAAGCATCTGGTGCTATGTTATTCTGGTGACTGTTGAATAGATTTAACTAAATAGACTATCTCTAGTCTTCAAGGAGTCAACTTATTAAGTAGTTCTAAGTAACAAAAGGTCAATTATTTAAACATTATTTCACTGCCCACAATTTGGCATCATTCAAATCTGTTTTTCACTTTTTAGTTTGGTATATTACAGACGTGAAAAACAAGATTTTAGACCTTAGCTTTTATGTTCAACTTAATAGAGAATATTATTAGGGTCATTTGTTTATTATTTTAATCATTAGTTCAGATTTTAATACCTCCTATAGTTCATACTGAGTTCTAGGTACTGAAAATAGAGTGGTAAATAAGTCAGTTTTGTCCTCACCAAGCTCAAAACCAAAAAGGGAAGAATGCTGAGGAAATCGGAAACTTCGTGTTATGTTACAGCAGTTTAGATAAATGCATTCAAAATGTGCTCTGGAATCTAACTTAGTCTACATAATGGGTCATAAAAAGATCACAAAGGAAGCAGCACTTAGGGTATATCTGGAAACTGCACCCCTGGGCCGGCTGCCTGTCTCTCTGCATAGAGGCTCACGGACACGCAGCTTCACCCATTCCTCCATGCTGGAGCATGGCTATGTTCTCACTGCCACAGCAGATCTGAGCAGTTGTAAGAGTGACCATGGGGCCCACCATGTGGAAAACATTTACTAGACATTCCTTTACAGATAAAGCGTAGTAAGTATTTTAGGCTTTGTGGGCCATTGCAGCAAGAAGCAAATTACGGATCATATCTAAGAAAATGAACGCAGCTATGTTCTAATAAAACCTTATTTACAAAATCAGGCAGGAAGGTCTGATTTAGCGCATAGAACAGTAGTTGCTGAATTTTGTTCTAGAGAAAGTGGCCTGTGTATTTATAGAAAGGCCTTTTATATAAGATTTTTTTAAGTTGAAATACCAAATGATAGAATTTGAACAGGGAAACAATATGATGAATATATACTTTTAAAATTCTATCTCAATTTATGCATTGATTGTCATTTTTGCCCCAAATATTTACTTCCCCTGATTTTTAGTTTCATTTCTGTAAGTTTAAGTACTCAAGAGTCACCAAAATTAGTATAATGAGTATATATTTACCCTTTAACTATATTCACTCATAACGTTTTTCTTTGATTTCCTGTCTCTCAGATATCATAACACTTTATTTCTGCATACTTCAGGATATATATTCTATGAATAAAGATGTTCTCTTGTGTAATGACAGTAGAATCACAGGGGGTTGCAAAAAATACAGCCCTGTGAACCCTTTACCCAACTTCCCCCAAATGGCAACATCTTACATAACAGTGGTAAATTATTAAAACCATGAAATTGATATTGGTACAATAGTGTTAATGAAATTACAGCCTTTATCCACCTTGTACCAGATTTTACATGTAGTTATTTCTAAACGTGTAGTTCTACATGGGATTGCACGTGTAAATTTTTGTTAACAAGACAAAAATCAAGTCACAGACCTGTCCCATCACCACACTGTCCTTCTCTCATGTTACTTCTTTATAATCACTTCCACTACTGTCCCCGTACCCTGGCAGGCAATAGTGCGTTTTTGTCATTTTAAACATATTATATGAACCGAATCATAGTGTCCGTAACTTTCTGAGATTGGCTTTTTTTCCATTAAGCATAATGCCCATCCAAGTTGTTTCACGAATAGTTTGTTTCATTTTATTTCTGAGTAGTATCTCACTGTACAAATTCACCATCATTTGCGATCCTTTTGCTTGTTGAGGAATATTTGGATTATGTCGAATTTGAGACTATGATGACATAAGCTGCTATGAACAGTATACAGGTTTTTGTGTGAACATAAGTTTTATGTAATTTTTTAAATAGATATGTTAGAATCTTCTACATATGCAAACATGTCATCTGTTAATAGGGATGGTTTTATGTATTCCTTTCAATCTGTATCCAATTTATTTTCTTTTCTTGCCCTGTTCCCCTGGCAAGAACTTCAGTACTATGTTGACTAAGAGTGGTAGGAACAAACATCCTCGTTCTGTTCTTGATACACGAATTGGGGGAAAAGTATTCAGCCTTTCACCACTAGGTGTTATGTTAACTGGATTTTTCTGCAGAAGATATTTATCAAATTAAAGAAATTGACCTCTATTCCTGGATTGCTAACAGTTTGTGTCATGACTCAGTGTTGAATTGTTGCTTTGCGTGCATCAGTTGGTATGATTGACCATGTGCTTTTTCTTCTTCAGTTTGTTGACATAGAGGACTTTATTGATTGATTTCAAATACTAGCCCTGGCTTGCAAATATGAGATGCAACCCAATTGATTATGGTGTATAATTATTTGATGAATTGGTGAATTCTAGTTGTTGATAATTTGTGTCTAAGTTTTTTAGAGATGCTGGTTTGTAATTTGATTTTGTGCATGTGTTCAGGTTTTTCTGGTTATGGGTAGCAGGGTACTATTGGCTCCATAAATGGTTCAAAATTGTTTTTCCTCTTATATGTTCTAGAAGAGACTGTAGAATGGGTATTAATGCTTCTTTATCTGTTAGGTACAGTTAAGTTTCCTTAACAGTTACAGAATTATTTAGATCATCTACTTCATATTGAGTGAAACTTATACTCTTTTCCTTTTTTTTTTGGAATTGGTTCATTTCATCTAAGTTCTCAAATATGTGTTGTAGAGCTATTTATAGTGTTCACAGTATTCCATTATCTTTCTAATGAATAGAGAATCTGATATAATATTCCCTCTTTCATTCCTAATATTGACAAATTATGTCTTTTCTCTTTCAAACTTTGTCAGTCTTGGTAGACATTTATCAATTATATTGACCATTTCAAAGAACCACATATTTGTTTTGATCTTATCTGTTGTTTATCTGTTTTCAATTTCAGCAATTTCTATTTATTTTATTATTTCCTCTCTTCTGGTTGCTTTGGGTTTATTTTGCTCTTTTTTTTTCCTTTTCCTAGTTTCTTGGGAAAAAAAGACACCAATTATTGAAAAAACAATATTTTACCCATTGAATTTCCTTAGCACATTTGTTGAAAATCAGTTGACTTTAAATGTAATCTCAGATCAGTTCCTTTGTTCTATAGGTCTCTATTTGTCATAATACTACAGTATCTTTATTACTGTATTTTTATAAATTTGGGGTTCAGAAATGCATGTTCTCCAACTTTGTTTTTCCTTTTCAAATTATTTTGATTATTTTGTGTCCTTTGCTTTTTTCATATAAAATTTGGGGTTAGCTTGTCGATTTCTAGAAAACAGACCATACACACACACTGCCTGTTAGGATTCAATGGGGGTTGCACTGAGACCATATATGACTAAGAGAAGACATGCCATTTAAGAAACAGAATCCCAAGAACAGAAAAATAAGCACCACATGTACTCACCATCAAATTGGTATTAACTGATAAACACTTAAGTGCACATATAAGAATAACATTTTTTGGATGTTGGGCATGGGGAGGGGGGAGTGGGGAGGAGGGACGGGCATATGCACAAACAATGAGTGCGATGCACACTACCGGGGGATGGACACACTTAAAACTCGGACTTGGGGGCAGAGGGAAGGGCAAGGGCAACCTATGTAACCTAAACATCTGTACCCACACAATATGCTGAAATTAAAAAAAAAAAAAAAGACAAAAAAAAATCATCCAATATTTCAAACATTAACTGTTTCTCCTATTATTTAGATCTTTACTCTTTGCTATATTTTATAGATTTTAGTATGCATGTTCTACACATCTTTGGTTAAATTTACTTTTATTCTTCTTGATATTCACACAATTAAATTGTGTTCTTACCTTCATTTTGACTACACATTGCTAGGGTATAGAAATACAATTGACTTTTAATTGAATTCTGCAAATATACTTAGCTTACCCATAAATTCTAATAAATTTCACTGTACGATCCCTAGTTTATTGTCATTGTCATAGTTTGTTGGTTTTTCTTCTTTGTTTTATCCTGCTGGCTAGAAACTACAGTACAATGTTGGATACAAGCTACCAGAGAGGACATTCTTTACTAATTCTTGATTTTAGGGGGAAAGCATTCAGTCCTTTGCCATTAAGTGTGAAAATAGTTGTAGATTTTTGCAGTTACCCTTTATCAGTTTGTTAAATTTCCCTTTACTCTTAGTTGTTTGGAGTTTTCCTCCTGAACAGTTAGAATTTCTTGTTTTCTTTTTATCCATCCATTGAAATGGTCATGTATGCTTTGGTTTTAGTCTATTAATATGGTCTATACATTCACTGATTTCTTGATGTTAAAGCAACCTTACACTCCTGGGGTAAGACTCACCTAATCATACTGTAAAACTTTTTTTTAATATTGCTGAATTTGGTTTTCTAGTTTTTTTTGAGGAGGTGTGTGTCTATATACATGTGGGGTAAAGGTTGGTAGGGTTCATTTTTGCTACTATTTTTACTTTGCTTTACATTTAGGGTAATACTGTTTTATGGATTGAATTGGAAAGTATTTCCTTCTCCTCTGTTTTTTAGAAGAGTTTGTGAAAGATAGATAGATGTTATTTCTTCTTTAAATCTTTGACAGAATTCACCACTCCTGTGAAGGCCATCTGGGATGAGGATTTTTGTAGGAAGATACTTAACAATTATTAGTTTACTTGATATAAGTCTACACAGATTTTTTATTTCTTCTTGAGGCAGTTTTTATAATTTATGATTCTGAGGAATTTCTCAAATTTGTATAATTTTTTGGCATAAAATTTTTCATGCTATCACCTTATGATTCTTTTAATTTCTGAAATTTCAGTCATAAGTACCCTTCCTTGCATCTTAATTTTTTAATGTTTTAATTTATGTATGGTGTTATGCTATGTTTCTTATATATCTCAAGTCTTTCTTATTTTTCTGTTCTGCTTGTAGTCAAATTTTTGTTTTAAATAGGTATATTCTGGTGCACCATTTTAATTCCTTTCCATGAAGCTTTATTACATTTTTTTATATTCTTAGAGTTTCATATATGAATTACAGTACCTATTTGAACATATTAAAATCTACTTCAGATTAAAACATTATTCTGCTATGGTACATATTCTTGGCTTAATTAGAGCCCATTTTCTCTCCCTTCCTTTGTGCTTTGTGTATAAAATTACTCATTAAATTTTTTTTCTTTTGTCATTTCGAGTCTGCTGCAAACCCCCTTGAGTGAAGTTTTCCTTGTGGTTATTATACTTTTCAACTCCATAATTTCTATTTGGAAAAATAGAAATTTTCTATTCTTTTTAATAATTTTATCTCTTAATTAGCATTCTCAATTTGATGAGTAATTTTCATCATGCATTCCTTTAATTCTTTAAATATGAAATTCATTAGTACTTTGAAACTATTTATAATTGCTGATTGAAGATTTTGCTAAGTCCAATGCCAGGGCCCCTCAGGGATAAACAAAAGAGTTTATATTGACTTTTTGACTGGTTTGGTTTTGTTTTCCTGAGTATTTCATACTTTCATTTTTCTTTACATTTCTCCTATTTCTTATTGAAACCTGGGTAGTTGGAATAATATGTCATAGGAAATCCAAATTGATATTCTCCTTCCCCAGCCAGTGGGGAAGTCCTCTTCCTCTACCACTTCCTGTAAAGTCCTCTGTGCCTCCTTTTTGTGTGTGCGTGGGGGGGAGTCCTGTGTGTGTTGGTGGGGGTCCTGTGGAGGGGTCCTGTGTTCAGCAAGGGACATGGAATTAGCCTGAGTCCTCTCTACTCTTTTGCAATGTTTCATCCGATAATTTTTTTCCAGTTTTATCATTGGTTTTTACGGAGAATACTTATCATTGTCCTCATTCCAGAATTCCAGAAGTCATTTTCAGATTATCAAATTTCTGCTCCCTGAAGTGAACCCCTCTGTTGAGACTGTTATTGATACACCATCTAGTCTTCAGAAACCATTCAAGTTTTTCCAAATAATATCCTTTTTTAGACAAAACCCACTCAAAGTCACATATTTTTAAAAATTATCTTAAAAATGTATTCTCCTACAGACTGGAATAGTTTCATGATATTTCCATGATTTTTATGACTGTATTATATTTGTATTGTTGTCTAACAAATTATCACCAAATTATCTGCTTAAAACAATGCTCATTCATTGTCACACGGTTTCTGTAGGTACAAAGCCCGGCCTCGACCAAGTAGGTTCTCCACTCCCGGCCTTGTGAGGCTTACATCACTATGCCTCCTGGCCTGTGTGCTCGCAGGGAGCTTGGCATCCTCTCCCAAGACCATTCTTGGTGGAATTGAGTTCCTTCTGGTCAGGGATGGAGGTCTCTGTTTTCATGCCTCCTGTCAGCCAGGAGTTGCTCACCTTCCTGGAAATCACCCTCAGTCCTAGCTACATGGCTCTCTGCTAACAGGGAAGTGTGTGTCTTCAAAGTCAGAATGAGAACATCTTTTTAAAGTATTTCACCTAGTATTTCAGAACCACCCAGTATTAACTCCCTTTTCATTAACTCAGATGAAAATGATTCAAGGTCTTAATTGCATCTGTCATATGCTTTTACCTTAGCCATATTTTCTTTGCTAAAAACAATCACAAGTCATATGGACATGATAAAAAGAATCTATTAATTTTGCTAATTTCTAATGTGTGGTGTAATCAAAAATGGATACCAAATTTTGACAAAGTACTTTCAGCACCTATGGGCATAATCATATGAATTTTCTCACTAGTCCAATGAATTATATTAATTCATTCCCTTATTTTGAACTATCCTTACATTCATACCATAAATATCAGTTGAACACCTTGCATTATTTTCAAAATGAGATGATGTATTCTCTTTGCTACTATTTTATTTTTTTACTAATATTTATAAGAAAAATATGACCTTTCTTAAATATTTTTATGTTACTTACTCTATATCTTATTTTTACGTTTCTTTGGATCCAACCCATAGTCTGAGGATCAAATTAATAAGAAGCTTTAAATTAAAAATGATTCTAGTACCCCCAAATTAAATTGACTACCTTTCATTAACTTTTTAACAAAAATGTATGCGTATAATCATATTATAATTTAATATAATGATAATTATTATAGATTTACATATAAATCTTAATATGGTAATTTTAAAAAGAATGTGAATAAATTTCATACAATGAATATCAGAGTGCCTGAATTTGATATAAATTAATTTTAAAGTGGATTATGGAGAAATATATTTGCCATATTTATGATATGATAGACATGATAGAATGATATGATCTTTAAAGTCCAGATTATTTTTTTAAATGTCAGACCATTTATCTACAAAATGAGATTATCCTTAATATGTAAGACATGGTACTGCAGGTCTTAAGAAATGTCACCACTAATCCTGTTATTTGTTTTTCTTTGAGAACTCCCTAGTGTCTCTTAACTGGGCCAGTCATGAAATGTAAACTGCTGATCAATCAAATATTTACTGATTGGTTTCCAAGGAGGGTGACGCCCAAGTATGCCAGTTGCTCTGAGATCACCATCAGGAGTGAGAGAACACAGCACAGTCGTGTGGCCGACAAGCAATTCAGAGGCACAACACAAAGGTGCCAATCTTCTGTCCTCAGCTCTGCTACCCACCTATGGACAGCGCATGATAGGGCAGGACCAATTCATTGTGACGCAAGAATGCACTTTCTCAACCTGACATAATGTATCACACACACGACAGCATAAAGCTCAAAATTAAAATATTGAAAATAGAAGACACTGGTTTTAAAGAAGCATTTGTTTTGAAAATGTGTTTAGATGAGTCAACCAGTGAAGAAAATAGTGTAGAAACTGACTTCTTCATATGTTATACATACTTATGATCCCGTGTTACAAAAGTGGAATTAAATTAATAAATATCAACTCTTAATAAATTGTTCTAGACATCTGACTATCCTCTAGAAAAAAAAAATGTCAGACCAGAATGAATTCATTTCTCTTTTGATAGCTATACACCAGTGGTGGGTGAGCAGAATAATATTATATAAATATCACATATTTTAATGCCTATAGGAGTTTTAAGAAAGTCAAATTCTATGAAGATTTTTTTCTGCTAATGAATCAATATCAATTTCCAGCTTGGTCTTTAGTGGGAGCAATGGTCTCTGTCTCTGTCCTTTATTTGATTTGGTTTTCAGGGCTACATTTAACTCTCAGTTCCCTACTTGATAAAGACAGATAATGTGGATAGTTTCAGTATAAGCTTTAAAGCATTTAATCGCATGCGAAACAGATAATTCAAAAAATTCAAAATTGAGAAGATACATTGGTTTACCTTATTTAGAAAGTGAGCTTAGGATTGAACCCTAATATCTGTGAGCAAATCGGTTTAACTCTCCATAAACTTATTTCTATGACTGCACCGATATTCCTGGAAACAAACAAAACTGTTTTAGAGTGAATCGAAAGATGTATAGAATAGTGTAGACATGAGCATATTGAATGGAGAGTGTTAATGGGACATTGATCAAATGAATCACCAGGAAATTTATTTTATGAGAGAGATTTAAAGGAATATAAAAATGACTGAAGAGAAG
Source organism: Indri indri (assembly GCA_004363605.1). Taxonomy (NCBI): domain Eukaryota; kingdom Metazoa; phylum Chordata; class Mammalia; order Primates; family Indriidae; genus Indri; species Indri indri. The sequence goes on from RJWJ010002109.1 coordinate 47,075, forward strand.
TGTGACACCTGCTTTCAAATATCTGAATAACACTCATGCACAAAAGGGTCTGAATTTATTCTGTCTCATTGCAAAGAACATAATTTGGACCAGGTCTTGGAAGATAAGTGCATGTCCTGTAATTTATCAAGTGTTTAATATGCGCCAGTCTTGGTAAGTGCTCTGCAAGTCTCATCCCATTTGTGCCCCACAGGACACCTGTGATGTGCATAATTATTGTTAATAAATTAATTTCCATTCCATGCTTTATTAATTACATCTCTTTATTTTTTCTTGGTGGTATTATTCATTCTCTTTAGTACACTTTAAGTTTTGTTCAGAATCAGTGCCAACCAAAAGAGAGAAAAATCAAAATGAGTTATGCTCTGGCTTACCTACCTAGCAAATATTTTAAAGTGGCTTGAGTACATGTTCTTCTATGTCATGTATGTGTCATGTATGTGAGTATGTGTGCACATGTATGAACAGAAACTCATCCCTGGCAATGATACATAAAATAAGAATTAAAGTAAAATGGAAATCAGAATGTAAATTAGTGCAAAATTTCTTATAATCACTTTGACAATATAAATAAAATGTCTTAAAAATACTTCATAATACCCTGAAATATAGAAAAAAAGGCAAATGCAAAAAAGAAGTTAAAGCAATATATTAATAAAAACAAATAACTTCTAGCAATATCACTTCTGTTTTAGGAAAAATTTAAAAATTTAAACAGATTTATTAATTATAAAAATAAATAAATTTTATTGTTTTAAACTTTAAAAAAATGTGTAAAATGTAGAAAATATTTCATGTGTTAATGTATTCCTTACACTACTATTTATAATAAAAATGTTAAAAGCATGAAAATGTCTAAAAATACAAGCATGGTTAAGTAAATTATAATACTCATACTAAAACTCCATATATGAAACCAACAAAAATAATGATAACATGGGTTTACAGCAAAATGGAAAAGGATTATATTATAAATTATATTTAGAAATCAGGTTACAAAATTAAACATACACTGTCCTAGTTATGCAAAATATGGAGCTTAAAATTATTGGAACCACACATCATGAAATGTTAATAATAACTGTGTAGATGTTATGACTGTGTTGTTTTATTCCTTCTGCTTCCTTTTTAGTGTTCAAAACTGTTTTGAGAAACACTTCATATAATTTGAAAACAAGTAAAATGAAGAGAAATTAATACCCTCGATAAATCCCGCCTGGAGACCTAGAAAGACCATAGCCCAAATTTAAGCTCTTTTGAACAGGAAGACTGATTATCCCCTTCCCACATCTGCAAATCAAACCAAGAGATATACGCACACATATGAGTGAGAGTGGACTAGACTGCGAAACAAAATCATTAAACAATTAAGGTGTGCTTTGTAAAGGGGCACACTCTACAGTCTCTAAAATTATGGTGGAGCTCTACATGTGCTGATGCCATGAAGGCGGGCTGTCCCTAGGTCACCGCTTGCCATGTAGCGAGGTTTGATTTTGGTATGATTTCCACTACAGATTTAGAAATCAGCTTTATTGGGGGAAAGGGGAATCTTACTAGGCCATGATCAGCCACAGAATAGGAAGCACAGGTTCCCCATCTTCCCATAACTCCAGAGAGGCAGAGGCGGCGGGGGAAGGGAGGGGAGTTGTTTGAAGACACCTAGGTCCTGTTGGATCAGTATTCGACATCCTTCTTTACTAGGGACAACACTGTCACTACACTTTTCATAAGGTATTTGTCAGAAAATGTCCATCTCAATGGAAAAATGAGCAGACACCTTTGAGAACATGCAGTCGTCCAGGTTTGGGTGACAGTTATTCGTTAGAGCCTCATCCCAGCACCTGTACATCATGGGCCCACTGGAACCACCTTGCCCTCTGTGGGAGAGGAAGCCCAATGCCCTGGGAAGCTGGGTTCGGGTGCGCTGCTCCCGACAAACAAGTAGGGCTCCGATCCCGCTGGCGTCCAGCCCAGGGCACGTGGAGCAGGCTGCCAGCTCATTTGACCTCAGCCGATGAGGAAAGGTCTTTGAGAGATGTTACATGGTAGGAAAGCAAACAAATAAATCCAGTTTGTGAGTGTGAAATTGTATGTATGACAAAATAATTGTCTGGAACCGTCCACCTACATAGGGTGTGTAATTTGGTGGAGGGGGCGGACACTGGTAGAGATTCTAGAAGACTGAGAAATACTGAAGGACGGAGGGAAGCAATGCACAGCTTCCGCAACGCAAATGCAAGTGCACAGCAAGAAGCAGGCTGGGCTGGCTGGATGCCTTCAGCAGCACTTTGCATATTAGGGACCCATATTATAGCAGCTACCTGCTAGGGTTTTCCAGCTGTCTGAAGACAGACACAGCATCTGCCTAAGGCGGCTAGGCCAGCTCCTCGCTATAAAGAAGACACAAGGGTAGAAAAGAGAAGAAAAGCCACCTAACCAGCTGCGGACACGAGGTGAAGACAGGAGAGTGAGAGGTGGCGGAGGCTGTGCGCTGCCTGACCCAAAACAAGGAATGAGAATGTCACCAGTTACTGACTTCAGCAGCATGGGTGGCAAAACCGTCAAAGGCCACCTGCAAAATACCTGTGGGATAGAAAGTTAGAGTGGAGTTTTTGGTTTTTCTGTTTTTCAGCTCGGAGTGTTGGGATTAGCTTTTTGTTTGGTTTAGATGATTCATTGCTAAAGCAGCAACAATCACTGAAAGAGGAGAGAAGGAAAGATAAACGTGAATGTTCATTCTTGTTTGCTGCCTGGAGACTGGTCCAGTCGAGGTCTTGCTCTGAGCATCGTGTAGGTCATCATCAAGACAGTTTATCGTTGTCTCAGAAGCCAACAAAAAAACATCATTGACCACGTGGGCCAGAAGCACTTGGCAATTTCTTTTACAAGGCGGTCAAGAAAAACAGAAGCCCTTCTTCACCCCGTACACAAGTGACACTTTAGGAGGAACATAGAGAGGAGTCATCAGGATGGGACACACCAAGAATGCTTCTGTTTGCCCTTTGATTTTCATGAAGAGACCTAGTGTTGCCTGAATAAGATAGTTAGATTACTAAAACACGCTGACCTAAACAAGTACACGAACCTGGAAGTGAGAGCTAAGGAAGAGGACATAGTTATCCACAGAAAAAACAAATATATATAGAACATATTTAAAGTTAAAGTTTTGATGCTATTGCTCAAAGGAAATAATTCTCTGTCTAGATACCTAGATAGAAGTATATGAATTTAAATTTCTAGAAGAATACACACATGCACACACATATGCACACACAAACCCCTGTTGACTACCAGCTACTACCTATGATGTTGGACACTGGGTTCTTAAAATGGGGATCTGAATGCAGATGGGAGAAATTTAATTCTAATTTCACATCGTTAATTATTTTTTCAGCAATTGCATGTATTATTTTTATCATTAAAACTGGCTCACATTTTAGAAATTTTAGATACACAATCTTAAAAGTGCATATGTAATTTATTTAGATAAACAGTATTTTTAATGATCTTTTGATATAAATGATTAGTAAGTAGTTATTGCTGTTTATTCTATTTAGTGCTTCCAGTATTTGTTTCCATTTTATCAAGGGTAATGACATGGCATCACCACATGATGTTCCCTCTTTGGTTATTCACAGCACAGCACTCAACAGTTTTTGGGCTGTTCATTCACAGTGGAGTACAATTTTCAGAGGGTGGCTGCACTGGCTTCCTAAGGCTGCCACAACAAATTGCCTCAAACTTAGTGGCTTCAAACAGAAGAAATTTACTCTCTTACAGTTCTGAAGTCCACAAGTCTGAATGTAGTTGCACTGAGTGGAGGTCAAAGGGTCAGCAGGGCCAGCATCCCTCCGAATGCTCTAGGGGGGAATAGCTTCCTCCTGGTGCCACTTCTGACACTCTCTATCTTGGGGCCGAATCACCCCCTCTCAGCTCCCAGGGACACAGTGCGTTTCCCTCCCATGTGTGGGTCAACTCTCCCTGTCCCTCTGTGCAACAAGGCACTGGTGACTGGATTTAAAACTTCCCCAGACAATACAGGATAATCTCATCCCAAGACTTTTAACTTAGTGCCCATTTCAAAGATCTTATTTCCTTATAAAGTGATATTTATGGGTTGCAGGGATTAGTAACATTTCTGGGTGACCATTACTCAGCCCACTACAGTGGCCAACCACGTAACTAGAAGAAAGACAAGCCTGACAATGAGAACGCAATACTCCAAAAAGGATTCAGTTACACAACTAACTGGTAATGTACACGATTATAACCTCAGCAAATTCCCCAAAGATTATCTCTTTGGCTGAGAGGACTATAGAGAGTTTATATATAATTATAATTTAAGAGCAATAATTTTTCTGTTATTAAACATGACCTAGATGATTACTCTTGTTTTCTGTATTTGGAAAAGAAAATTTTAATATAAACTAAAATGTTACATAGTATCACCAACTATTAGCCTAAAAGGTTATAATATTTTCACATTATTATATTAAATGTAAATAAACACTTCTTTAATTATATATAAATCCTGTCCAACTTATACAGCATGAAAAAAATTGAAAATCTTATGAATTTAAAAAATTTTTCTTGACCCCCAAAACAATTTAATAATTCCCACCAAATTATATAATTTTCAACACAAATTACTTAGTATATATATTGTTACTGATAACAGTTTTGACTAATTATATTTTTAGGGAGTGTTTTGTGGTCAAAAGGAATATCATTAATTTTATTATTTCCAGAAAAAGAGTGAATGTAAAATAATGCTATTTGACCTATTTATCACAGGTCAGGGACTCGTCCTTACATTTTTACAGATCAATTTATCAGCTGTTAGTGGCCAACATTTAGTCAGCACATTGGGAGCAACCGCCAAGGCCTGATGTCAGAGTAATTAGGAATAATGTGTGCTGGGATGGTTTGAGGTCCCAGGGTGAAACACGCAATTGGCAAATGATAGTTACCCAGCATTACAAAAATGGAGCTAAAATGTCACTTTTTAAAGCAGCTAACAGGTACTGGAGCTGAGAATGCATTGCAATTATTTCTGTGGGATCTCTCCACGGGGTGCTGGCACTGAGCTGGGCGTGATGGGCGGGCAGGCAGGAGAGTACCGGGAGCAAGGTACATGTGCGCTGCTCCGGGTCACCTCGCTCCACGTCTGCAGACACGGTCTACGCCAAGCTGCAGACTTGTCCTACAGAAGGTATTGGACTTTTTCCCCCAGTAGACTCTAAATAAAAAAGTAATTAACCTCATAAATAAGAGCAATGTACAGAAGAGAAAATGTTTCACATGTAAGGCAACATGAAAAACAAGGAAATCCTGTCAATCTAAGAATTACCATCTTAAAATATCTACTGAGATGCAGTTGATTTGCGTGGTCATAAGAACAGAAATCAACTGAGCCGTTTTCCTTATAGGAAATAAAATAGCATTAATTTCATTTCTTCTTTCAGTATATGACGGTTTTACTGTTAGGAACATGAGATAGTTCTTTTACTCTCTTATTCTCGATCCTGTCCCCGTGGCCCAGTGCGCAAACACCGGATAAACTCCCGCGGATGCCCCGCGGAAATACAGGAGTGGTTTTGTGCTGAAACCAAACCCTCGAGAGTGGATTCCGCACTTGCACTGCTTGTGGTTTCAAGGTTCTGCTTATTACCCGGTTTTGCGGGTTTTGTGCGTGTTACGGTTTTCATGGCGCGTGCTGGGGAGGGATGTGTCTGCGGAAGCCGCGATGCGGACAGTGCAGGGAAGCCGAGGTGGGAGCTTGCCTAGGGCACAAAGGCAAATAGGTTGTGCCATTTATATTCAGTGTGAGTAAAAGATTCCACTTGCAAATAGCCATTAGTTGATTTGGGGCATCTGAATTTATCCAAAATTTGTGTGAGTGCATCACCCTTGGAGGGAGAAGAAGGAGGTGTCAATGGGCTGGATTTTCATGCCTTATATGAAAGTGCTTCGATATAAGAAAGCAAAGGATGAACTGTTTTTTGTTTTGTTTTGTTTTGTTTTGTTTTTCCCGCCTTATCTTCTTTTCCAAAGGTCGAATTGAACTGCAAATAATAGTTGAATATAACAGCCATAATTTCTTTTTGATCCACAGACATTTGGGAATAATAGCATATGCATGTGGTAGAGCCTGCCTAACTTTAATAATGAGATTTTATATCATTCATTTACTTTTCAAGTGAAATCACATGTGTTCCACTGGAAGTAGGGCACACAGAATGGGGCAGATATTATAGTTGACCTAGTTGTTGGAATAAATGGATGAATCAATCATCAAATTAATTATGAGTTTTTGATAGCTGGCTAGGAGACAGAAATGTCCAATAATGAATAATAGTAGAAATCCCTAGGAAATAATTACATCTAAGAGATAACAATCATTACAAAAATATGTTTCAAAATACCATTTAGCACTTCAAGTTTTGAAGGCCCTGTGTGAAATCTGTTTGAACTATTTCAATATCTTGTGTAACCTAAAATTGCCTTGGACATTTACCAGATAATTTGAGAAGGAAAAATAATAAATCTTAATCAATCTTTCTCTCTCTCTCCCCCTCTCTCTAATTCTATCTCTCTTTGTTTCTCTCCTTTCTCCTCTATGCCTCTTTCTGTGGGGAACATGGCCAGTGCTCTCCGCAAAAAGCTGGGTCCCTTTGGTAGAGTTGCAAGGGATAAGAAAATAATAGAGAAAAATGGAAAATGGAAGAAATAAAAGAATACACTGAGACAAAGATATAGTTTTATAAGTTTATAAAGGTTATAGGCAAAGTGGGTAGCTCAGGGGGCTTCGGACCTCTCCGTCGGTCTCCAAAAACAGCCCCGAATGAAGTCTTACATGGTAACTTACACAAAATAGTGAATAATTGCCAGGGGCAACAGGTTTACATAACAGCAGGTAGTTCCTCTCAGGTTAACAGATTTTCAAAAGGCTTCTACGGAAGGCTTCTACAGATTCTTTAATAAATTCTATCTAGTGAGCAAACGGTTACAAAGTCTGTCAAAGGTTAACTTCTAAATTCTAAGGTAAGTTTATCATTTAACAGAGGGGGTAAACAGAGATGTATTGGCTCCATGTTTATTAGGTTATTGCGAATGGAGACAGGTAGTCTAGAGTGGTTTAAACAAGAGCTTTGCTTTAGCCATTCGGGAAGCTGTCTGTTGTCTCTTCCGGAGGGCACTCCTTTGTCAGCTGTAGTTTTAACACATTCACTTGTGCTTTACAAAGCAAATCCAAACCTTTAGGTCTGAGAAACGCGGTGCCTTGTGGGATACAGCCGCTACTGTCTTTCAGAGACGCCCTTCCGTGTGTAACAGCATTTGAAATGCAAACCAACACGTTCACATATTCCTTCAGGGCAAAGCTCTGCAAAACTCCTAAGACAATTCCTGTCCCCAAACACATTTAATCTTAATTCATGGAGCGACACTTTCTGTCTCTCCCTCTCTCTCCCTTTCTCTCTCTCTCTCTCTGTCTGTCTCTCCCTGTCTTTCCCTCCTGCTATCTCTCTCTGTTTCTCTCTCTCTCCATCTCATCCTCCTTCATCTTGCCCTTGTTCCATCTCTTCACAGGAAAGCCTAAAACAAAAGAGATAAAAATAAAACAATGAACAACTTGTATGCTGCCCACCTTGGCCTATGTTATTCTGTACATGGTATTTATGGCCATAAGGGGCTAAATCTTCAGGGCGAGTCTGTGAGCCTGACAAACTTCGCGTCTTTATAGGTCATACATAATAAGCTCTAATTTGGGTAGCAAAGAAGCCCAAGTTAGCTACAATTATAAATACGAAGTAGTGCAATCATTTCTGTTCTTTTCATCAGCATCAACAGTAGCTTCAGTTGAGTCATGACCACAGCACATATTCTATTTGCAACATTAATTAAATCATGAAACAGTTGAACTAATTGTCACAATAATCATGGGCTGTAATTAAAGATGCAAATACTGTCTCCTGGACTTGATAACACTGGTCACATGAATTATCTGGCTACTGAACAGCATCGTGAAGAGTGGAAGACAGTTTAAAAGGGGCATAGAAAACCAAATTTGGAACAGGTTCAAAGCATTAGAAATGTCATGCATTTTGGGTGCTAAACTTAAATTTGTTGATGGAAAGAAAAATCAATGAATTTCTTACAATAGGAAATAAAGTTATTAAACTATACAATCTCCAAGTGCTTCAAATAAAAGGACTCAGGAGTGTCCCTCTGGTTGTGTTAAATGTCATGTGAAGTGTGGGCATGTAATGCCCCACACTTTGACTTATACCATTTTGGGGGACAGTAAATCCAGTTAGACATAGTGTAACACATGCAGGTGATTTAGGGAACTTCTGTGGAGCTATTTACAACCTTTATTTACTTAAAACTCCAGTATCAACTCAATGATATTTGCTTAAAAAAAAAAAAACAAAATCACAACATGAAGAAAATGTTCAGGCATATTACCTCTGTTAACTACCTTTCACCTAAATGAGGTAAGTGTTGACTCACCTATTTTTCATTACACTCTAGACACAAGGAGGTTGTTTTCACCCATTCAGCCTGTTATAACAAAAGAGCATAAACTGGGTGGCTTAAAACAACAAACATTTATTTTTCACAGTTCTGGAGGATAGGATTTTCCAGATTAAGGCGCCAGCGCCCGACAAGCGCTAATATTCTGGTTCCTACACAGCTGTCTTTCCTATGTGTTCTCACAATGCAGAAAGGACAAAGGAGCTCCCCTAGGCTTTGTAAAAATTCACTAATCCCTGAGGACTCCACCCTCATAACCTAATCACCTCTGGAAAGCCCCATTTCCTAGTACCAATACCTTGGATGTTAGGGTTTCAACATATGACTTTGGGAGGGACACAAGCATTCAAACCATAGCACAGCAAAAATATGTTTACCTAATTACAACAATGACTGTATGCATAAGCCTCTCTAGAGGTTAACAGCATGGAGTGATACCGTGTGCATTATCTCCAGTCTCCCTCCCAATCCTGTGGAATTTACTAATTTTCTTTTTATGTGTGATAATGATATCTTGGTTATACATCTTTTGTAAAAAAGTCATCATCCTTCAGAGGTAAATACTGACATATTTACAGATAAAATAAAATCTTTACAATTTATATTTTTACAAGTGAGTAAACTAAGGTTCAGAGAGATAGAGCAAAATTTCTAAAATCGAACAACTAAGCATCAGTGACATGATTCCACTTGGTTTTCTCTAAATCCCCACACCGTCATATTTACGCTACTCCAGGCAATGTCTCTATGAGGGATTTAGAATATTTACAAGATTTGTCAAACTCCCAGAAGATTTTCTCTAAAGCCCATTTTCTTTGTTCAATTAACTACATCATTAGCATGGATTATACAGAATGACTGCACACTCAAACTTTATTCCCTGTAAAAATAATTGTTGAATTCTAGGATCAGGGAGTAAAGAGAAATACACACAGAACTTGGGGTACGTTTGGGTATTTTATTGATCTAAAGATTTCACAGCAATAGCTACCACATGGTATGTGCCAGGCCTACTCTGAAACATTACACACAGAACTTTAGCAGGACCCTACAAACTTGCCTTACCAGTACTCCCATTTAATAGATGAGAAAATAGAAACCAAGTTGGACAAGACACAGAGCCAGCTGGCAAGTGGCAGAACCGGGAGTCCAGAGTTTGCATCGTTAGGAGGTAACCACTGTTCACGATTCCGGAGAGCGCGCAGGCCAGTCCTGAACCTAGACCGTTTCCCCCGCCGCACGCAGCGTTCTTCCCAGCTGACCTTCCTGCTAGCCACGTGCTGTCAGGGGGGTTCCTGGGACCACACAGGCCTGGAACTCTTTCTTTACGCCATCTGAGGAGCATTTTCCTCTTTGTAAATTAGAATACCTATTAGATTATAACCAATTAAAAAGGATTAACCAAGGTCTCTAAATTCTTCCTTAAAATATTATAGTAACGGTGTGGAGCTAGTTAGCACCAGCTCAAAGCGACAACCAATGAGCTTTGAAGAACTTTGCAAGCCGGTTTTTAAACACAGTCCTCATAAAAGTAAATTACATGAACATTAAATAAATTATACTAAAATCAAAGATCATGAATCCTCAAGATTTATTACTTTCTAATCACTGTACATGTTTTAGAGGTACATCTCGAGACTAGCGACGCCTGACGTGCGTAGAAATCCCGCCGGATGTGCACTGACCCGGCGCCTTCCCGCCTCCGCGTCCCTGACGCCGCGCGGGCCACTGCGAGCAGCCTAGTGCAACTGCTTTGCAAGAGATTTGCAGCTGCTAAAAATCAGGGCTTCGTTTAGTGTTTTGTTGATCATCTGGTCTTAAAGAAGTGAAATAGAAAATATTATATTAATAAAAATTCAGATTAAACTTAAAGTTGTATCATGTCTGTAGCCAATACATTACGGATAGCACAAAAAAGTTAGGAAATATTATGTTAATATTCGAAAACTATTATCTGATTCAACAGAGCAGTCACTCACGCCATTGACAAGGGGGTGAAGTTCTGGCATAAATCCGCCCTGCTTCCCTGTCATCGCCCTCGTTAACACAGACCAAGCACTCATGTCAGAACTACACTCACCCACTGATGACTAGAGTGACTTACCTGCCCAACCAGATAGTGATCAAGCATTTATTTGTAACTAATCATATCAAATAATGGTTGAATTGCACAAGAGATTGGTTACACAGACGAGAGTTAAGCCAAAATCGATGAAAGGCTTCACTTAAAATCAATTGACTATAAAAATCTACAATAAAGGGTATTATATATTTTATAATAATTTGTAAATTCGGTGCTACACTTTGTTAATATCGGTAATTTAAAAAAAGCATGTGTGTATACATACATACACACTTTTATTTTGTTTCTGTAGAACTAGTTGTTAAACATTTACCAGCATAGCACTGAATAAATGTCTCTTATTGACTGTTCTAAGGGAGACTTCCTGTTAAGTAGATTCTGTGTGTGTGTGTGTGTGTGTGTGTGTGTGTGTAGCTTGTTTATTTGTGCCAGAAATGTAATTGTATTTTACTAACTCTGATCTGCTAAGTGTAATAAGAGGATCAGGAAAAAAACGAACTCTTACTTACTAAAACAAATACGAACTCCCTATATGATCATTGATTTAGATGATCAAAAATCTCATTCTTCAACCCCATTCACAGAGAGAGCAATGTCAGTTTCAGGCTTCAGAAATATACTAGCTAATGTATATTCCTAGCTCAGCTTACAGCCGGACGCTGCATTTAATAGAAACTAAATTTTTAAAAAAAGGAAAGGAAAAGAAAAGAAAAGAAATTCTGTATCAATGTGATCACAAAATGAATCAATATTTTGTCAGGCTAAGAAAGAAAAGAAAACTCTAATTTGACATTCTCTACCAAGCTCAATTACATCAACTTTTACAAAAATGCCAAGAATTCCAGCCTAACTTCTGCCTTTGTCAGGTGTAAAATAGCCTCTTGCTTGTTGCTGCCTATCCTAGACCATTATTATTCTACCACTCTCTTAAACAAAAAGTTCACAAATAAATATCTGACTTTTTGATTTATTTTGCCACTCAGTGCTCCTTTTGGCTACTGTCACTTGTTGCTTCTTTGGCCATTTTTTAAGTCATTACAAAATTGGCAGGTGTCTCCTAGACTTGTTCGGTACAATACCTCCTGAATGATTTGAAGACCTGTATTAATGACCCATTAAACATCTTCAGATACTTTGGTTTTGTTGCCAGACACAACTCCAGTGACCTATTTCACTCAATTTCAGTAAAGCCCCCCAATATTCCTACACTATCAACTTCCCGTGATCATGGTCTTGTCACCCCTCGAAAAAGAAAATCCATACACCCCACTCTCTCATCACAGCCTTCTCTTACCCACACCACTTGATCAATGATTCCCAGCGCACTGCTTCTTCAAGCTCGTTGTGAATACCAGTCCACCAACCCTTCTAGGACAGCCCGTGTAGCAGTCCCCACAGTGTCTGCTTAGACCCCCACGTTCAGAAGTTTAATCCTCTGTTGCCACTGTCTTAACCTCTACTGTCTCATTGCCATTGTGACGTATCTGTCAATATTCATGCTCTGGGGGAATCCGACAGTCAGTTGACTTCATGCTTGTAGCTGGGTTGCTGAGCAAAGGTGATGAACATTTCATGCTCATAAAAATAGGGCCACTCTAAATTCATGATCATCAGAATTATAAGACATTCCATACTAGCCAACATTCCTATAATGCTTTGTGCCAGAGACTGAACGCATCCTTCAATATCCTCCAACTCAGAGTAAGATGTTCTTCTAATTTTAGGTCTTTTAAAGACCCTAGTACTTAGTTTCCTTTGCAAATGAATATGTCTATGAGATGAGGAGACTCAAGACAGAGGAAGCCTGGCTCCCTGAATGAAACAAGAGGAGGAATGGAGACACCCTGTGCTTTGAGGACTGCCTCGTTGCGGCCACGCACGACACAGTCTGCGACTGGGGCTGGTTTGCCCACTGTCGTCAGTCCATGAGGGCAGGGGTGAGCAAGTGTCAGAAACATTTAGAAATGTTTACAGCATTTGGCTTTGCTGAGATATTTTTATTGTTTTTCCAAAATTATCCTGTGATGGATTGAAAAAAAAGAATAGTTTCTTCATCATAGATAGCTTGAGAAACATTACCAATTGTTACCTAAAAGAAGACACTTCTATGTGAGCGAATTTGCTGTCATTTTGCCTCTTTATTACATGCAGCTGAATAGTACCTTAGCTAATAAAATCTCCTTGGTTTGGTCTCCCTGCTTTTCTCTTCAAAAACATTTCGGTTGTTTAATCTCTTCAAATCTCCCACTCCAACTCATATCCACTCTCGTTTTTAGGCTATTACCTGATTTTCTATTAACAGAGGTAAGAGGAGCCATCTGTGCAGAATTCCCTTCACCTCATGTCACCAGGCAGACACAACCTGCCTTGGAACCAATCTCATTGCAGAGAGTCCTTCTCTGGTCTTAGACTATTCCCCAACCTGTGCACTGGGATTGTCCCCACCAGGCCTCTCTGGGACCTCTGTGTTTCAGTTAACATTCTGCATTCCTCCCTGTCCTGTATCACTCATCTGGTCCTCGTCCCACTCCTTCCCCTGACTTGACGACATAACCACACCACTTCCCGCAAACTGTTTTCCTGAGATCACTTTTGATTCCTTGGAATCACTTATTCTGATGGACACTTTGTACCCCTGTTTTGCTAGACCTTCCCACAGAACTGTTGCTCTTGTCTACTCTTGGCCTCTTGAAACACATTCTGTCCTGGAGCCCATCAGAACATTCTCACGTCATTCCTTTCTGGGTTCCTCTCTGATCTTTTGCTCTTAGCTGCCATTGTAGATTCTCTTGCTCTGCTTAGCCCTAAGGGTGTGGTTCCTGAGCACTCTGAAATAAGCACAGGGCACCTGAAAATGCCCTTCCACTACCTTCAGAAAAAGTTGCTTAACCCACCTTTGGGTCACTGCTCCAACTTTATCTCACATGTTATCCTTAAATTCAATGTTTCAGTCAAAAAAAATTTTTTTTTTATTTCCTTGAATGTCCATGTCAACACAGCTCCTAGAAAAGGCTTTTTATCAATCTTCTTTGGTATTTTTCCAACTCTTGTCTTAGAAAACAGCCCGTTGAGAAGCCCTCCAGAACCTTCCTACATGTAGTTCATAACTCTTGCTGTGGCCCCCACAATGGACTTCACCTTTCATATGAGAGACTTAGTGCATCACTTTATAAAGTAATTGCCATTTAATTTTGTTTCTCCTCTAGACTGCAAATGGCATTACGGAAGGGCTTGTGTCTCTCTTATCAACATTAGTATCTACAAGGTTTATCACAGGACCTGGAACATAATACAGTTAATGAATACCTGTTAAATGAAAAATGCATTACTATTTTCAGAACTGTACTGGGATGTGCATTCTAGAATGAATGAGGAGCTAGAATCTTAGAGATGAAATGAGTCAGTAGAATTTTATAACAAAGGGTATATAAATCTTGTTCTTTCCACAGGAAATATTTATGCTATTTTTAAACATCCTTAATCTGTATCTTTCTGCATATCTGACTTATCCATTACATAAACCCAGAGCTTCTGGATGTTATTTTCACATTCATTGAAAAGAGCAAAATTTGTACAAATTATACCACAGTGTACTCCCAAAATTGTTATCTTTACATTTAAAAAATGACCTAAAATTTAATGTTTTCGCTTCCAGAAAACACATTTCCCTATAATTTAGGAAGAATTCAGTCATGTGTTTGCTTAGCAAACGCCCCCCTCCACACACACACACACACACACACACACACACAGGTCTACCTGCTACCCACGAATAAATTTTGAAGGCAATTGTAATCCACGACCCAGCTGCTTCAGTCGATAAACCTAAAATGAAGGCTATGATGTTTACCTAAGCCAGATGTAAAATACGGTATGTGGCTAGCAATGCCCTGCAATATTTCACAGGTGGCTGCCTGCAGTACAGCCAAGCACTCCGGAAGCCAGTGCACACATTTCCTCTGGCTCTGGCTCTGCCACTTGCCTGGGCTCCAGCAGGAGCCAAAGGGGCAGATGCCTGTTTGTCACCTTCGCAGCTCTTGTTCTCTCTCCAGGACTCACCACATGAGCTCTCCGAGGAAAAGACAGGGGGAGCTCCCAGTATAGATGAGATGAGGCATTAGTGCCTTCCCCACTCAAACTTCCCTCTCACAACTGAAATGTTCTAAAGAAAGATAATCCCCAATGCCGCAAGAAAATAGCAATTGTGTTACTAACAGTGTCGCACAAAGCGGTGAATTGGCAGACTGTGGTCATATTCTGTAAAATCTCAATCTGAGATTACCTGGGAGGATTAAATATATCAGCCACTCACCACTGTCCCCCGCCACCCCCCCCCCCATTTTAAATAATGTTCACCTGAAACTCACACCTAAGTGCATGGACATCTTTATCAACTATCCATGCCTCTGAAATGTTTAGAAAGTGCTTTGGTAGTGAGCTAATGTTTCCCAGTTGCTCTTGGCATTAGTGTTTTCCACATGAGAAACTAGCTCGGGTTAGAAATAGAGTTCTTATCTGGAATTATCTCGAGAAACGTGTTACATAATGTAGAAAATGTTTTAAATCATGCGTGTCATTATGCCCCTCCCACTTCAAATGCCCACTGACTTCAAGAGCACCTTATAATTTTCCTTTAAACTCGTATGATGATTTCATTATTGTTTTGCCTCATATAGTTTCATGAGAAAAAATGACCATTTCACTTAATTTACTTACAGCATGTTGTGCTTGCCTAGCACAAAGTATGTGCTGAATTTGAGGGTTAAGGGATAAATATAAGAATAATTACGTCTTTAAAGAAGTATTTCCCATTTCTTTTAATTGATGTGTTCAGAAATAGAAAAAATAGGGCAATCTCCAAAACATCCCTGTTTATCATTCAGAGAGACAGAAAATGGCATCTTGCTCTGAAGTCTAAATGTATCTAAATGTTGCCTCTTGCTTAGTCGGTGCTATTATAAAGAGCACATGAAAATGTACTGGAAGAGCTATAAAAATGAAAAATGGGCTTATTAACAATAAACAGGCACTGAATTAAGTTTTTAACACATTTGTATAATAAAAATGTAAGAGACTTGAATTAACCCTGAGTTATCACTTTACCTGAAAAGAGGGAAAGAGAAAGGGAGAGAGAGGAGCTTGCGGAGACAACATCGTCTACCCGCCCAGCAACGATGGATGCTGTTTCTCAGTTGTCTGAAACAGCAGCCCCGACGTTTCTGGCACCAAGGGCCGGTTTCATAGAAGATAATTTTTCCACGGACCAGGATAGGTAGATGGTTTCAGGATGATTCAAGCGCATTGCATTTATTGTGCACTTTATTTCTATTATTATTACTTTGTAATATGTAATGAAATAATTATACAATTCACCATAATGCAGAATCAGTGGGAGCCCTGAGCTTGTTTTCCTGCAACTAATGCCGTGGCTGATCTAATGGGAGGCCGAGCTCCAGCAGTGATGCGAGCAATGGGGAGCGGCTGTAAATACAGACAAAACTTAGTTTGCTCACTGGCTGCTCACCTCCTGCTGTGTGCCCAGGTTCCAAACAGGCCATGGACCAGTACCCATCTCGGCCCAGGGGTTGTGGACAGCAGGAAAAGGCATAAAAAATGCAGGCAGCAGCCCTGTGTCTGTCTCAGGAGGCAGGGTGGCCATGGGGAATCTCATCAATGTTAGCATTTGATGAGAGGTGAGAGACTGAGGTGAGTGGGGTTGGCATGTGCAGCTGCCTTTGGCCTTTGCCTTTGGCCAAAGGAACTAGACTCTGTCAAGGAATCTGGGCTTTCTCCCCCTACACATAAAATTGCACTATTTAAAATTACATACCAGATGCTTGCCCATTGTAATTATATTTTTACCCAACAATCTTCCCAATTTGCCTATCTCTCCACAAATTCTCCTAAGTAGTTTTTATGCCCTTGTGTTGGCTTCCTCAATCATGTTGTCAGTTTGTCATATCAATAACAGGCCATCTTTAATTTAGTTGTCTTAATTTATGCACAGAGTGAGGTGCCAGCTGTTAGGTAGCAGATCCAAAGTCCTCTACCCTGTTGCAGTTCTTACAAAAGACCCGTCTGTCACCCACAGCCTCTGGTAGTCTTCTCCTGCCCACAGGTAACACGCCGTCCTCTGCCTGGGGATGCTGTGCAAGCCTGCCCCTTTTGAGTGGAGCAGCTCCCAAATAATTCTTACCTAGACCTTGGCCCTCTCTTTAGGAGTATGCATACTATCATCTGTTCTTTGGTTCTACCTCAATGTCTTAAAATATCTGTATTCTGTGTACCCATTAGTATAATTAACTTTAGGAAATAATTGCCAGTGGCTCTGGCAGGAGTCTAATTATAAAAAAAGTGAAAACTGATAAATCTAGGCCATTTTGGGGGTGTTCCATAAAGAAGTAGCTGTCTTATCATATGCACATATAGGTGGAAGACACTGGAGAGGGGGATGCTAGGAGTAGCTTCGTTATGGGGTCCTCTCTCTCTTTTTTTTTTGAGATGGGGATCTCACTGTATTGCCCAGGCTGGTCTCAAACTCCTGAGCTCAAGTGGTCCTCCCACCTCAGCCTCCCAAGTAGCTGGGACTATAGGCATGTGCCACCACACCTGGCTTATGGGGTCATTCTAATTATTTCAGAATTACTCCTTTGCCTTAATGAAAACAGTCAATATAGATAGTGTTGATAATAATCTCTTTCTCCAAAATACAGAAATACCAATTTCTATCTTTTCCTGACATATGACTATATTCATAACTGAATAAGACCAGAAAAATAATAATCATAAAATGGAGCGCTAAAATAAAATTTGCAAAGGTGATAAAATCATAACTCTTGAATATATATATGCACACACATACATGACATGCATATACACACATGTGCATACATAACACATATTAGGGATTTTAATTCCATATTAATGAGGGAACCAGAAAAATATTATAACAGATTGAAAGGAGAAGCCATATATATAATATATATGTACGCACACACATATACGTATATACACATCTATATGTATCTTAGAGAAAGAGAGAGAGAGAGAGAGAGAGGAGGAGGAGGAGGAACAGGAGGAAATGTATTTGTAAGTAGACTCATTCGTAACTGACTTTTCCCTTTTTTTTTGGCTGGGAGGATTGGGTAGGCGGTTGCCTGAGTGGAGAGTTAATAGAAACTCCAAAGAACAGAATTAATTTGCGGATCTAGAGGCAAGAATTATTTTGCCTTGCTAGCAATTATTTACAACTTACAAAATTATAAAATAGCTCAAAAGCAATGAAAAGCAACCTGAAATTTTGTGTTGTAAACAATGCAGAATTTTCCACTGGAGACACTCAGTAATCCTTTCGGCTTATCCCAAATTTACTTATAGGAATAAGAATATTGCATTAATAAACACATTTCAGAGATATAATAATGTAGCTCTAACTGAACTACATTGAAGAATGTTCCTGTTAATTGCTTAGACCTGAATCTGATAATATTGGAACTCATTTCAGCTTTCCCAAATTTGAACAAAGGCTATTCAGCAAAGAATACTTGAAACCTTCATCCCCCTCCTTAAAGTACTCCTCATAGTAATATTTTAACATTTTAAGTACAACGGGGTGTATGTATAAGTAAACGTACAAAGTTACTATGCCTCAAGAAAGAAGGTAGAGGCATATAAAATATATTGTATATCTTATTTTTGTTTTTAGGCTTAGAAATACATGTTCATACTCTAAGCAAGTAGCCTGTAAGGCACACTTGCTGTTACACGTGGAGCTGTGGAGTTGCAATGTGTATAACCTGAGGGCACGTCCTCCCTAGAAAGGCTTCCAGGAATCGTGTGAGAAGAACACGCTCGTTTCTCTTCCCATTGCGATTCCACCTCCGCACTGAGAATCACTGCCATGGTGCGCCAGCGTCAGTGTCGGAATGGTTATCTATTACCACTGTTAGTAGGATGAACAAAATTTGAGATTCATGGTGCGAGAAAACTTTTCATTAAAACCAGGAGCAGACATAAGAAAAAATCCACTGCCATTGTTAATTATCCCCTGACATTTCATAACATTTATAGCATAGCACATTTTATATTTTATTTTTATTTATAATTGATACATAATAATTGTACATATTTATAAGATACAAGGTACAATGCATGTACATAGTGTAATGATCAAAACAGGGTAATTACTATATTCATCAATTCTTTTTTTGTGGTGACAGCATTCAAAATCTTCTTTTCTAGCTACCTTGAAATATACGCTACATTGTTATTTGCTGTAGTCACCTTACTGTGTAATACAACACCAAAGTTTATTCTTCCTGACTTACTGCAACTTAGTAACCATTGACCAACCTCACCCCAACCATCTCCCCATGCTCCCCAGTCTCTGGTAACTACTACTCTACTCTCTACTCCTATGAAATCAACTTTTATAGCTCCCACATGAGTGAGAACATGTGATATTTGTCTTTCTGTGCTTGGCTTACTTCACTTAACATAATGTCCTCCAGGTTCATCTGTGTTGTTACAAATGACAGGATTTCATTCTGTTTTATAGATGAATAGTATTCCAGCATGTGTGTATACACACACACACACACACACACACATACACACACATATGTACATATGTATATTTTTATACACACACACACACGTTTTCTTTATTCATTCATCTGTAGACAGGCATTCAGGCTGATTCAATATCTTGGTTATTGTGATATTGTGAAAAGCCTGCAATAAACATGTGTGTGCAGATATCTGTTCGACATTCTGATTTCATTTCCTTCGGATATATACCCAGAAGTGGGGTTGCTACAGAAGTCCCAAAACCACACACTGGGGAAAAAACAGTCTCTTCAATAAATGGTGCCAGGAAAACCGAATATCCACATGCAGAAGAATGAAAATAGGTCCCTATCTCTTACCTTATATAAAAATCAACTCTAAATGGATTAAAGATTTAAATATAAGACTCAAAATTATGAACCTACTAGGAGACAACATAGGTAAAGGGTTCATGACATTGGACTGGGCAAGGATTTTTTTAATAAAACCTCAAAAGCACAGGCAACCAAAGCAAAAATAGACAA
>RJWJ010002109.1:66887-79352 GCA_004363605.1 Indri indri
AAAAAAAAAAAAAAAAAAAAAAAAAAAAAAAAAAAAAAAAAAAAAAAAAAAAAAAAAAAAAAAAAAAAAAAAAAAAAAAAAAAAAAATCCTGAATAGACATTTTTCAAAAGAAGACATATAATGGCCAACAGATATATAAAAAAACACTTAAAATCACTAATCATCCGAAAAATGCAAATAAAAACTATAATGAGATATCACCTCATTCTACTTAGAATGGCTATTGTTCAAAAAGACAAAAAGTAACAAGTGTTAGTGAGGACGTAGAGAAAAGGGAACTACGCACTCTTGGTGGAGATGTAAATTAGCATAGCTGTAGTGAAAAACAGTATGGTGATTCCTCAAAAGTACAGCACTTTTAACACATTAGAGCAATGTAAGCAATTAACCCAACTTCATTAATAATCAAAAAATTCAAATCAAAATGGCATTATTTCTCTATCGAGTTAGCAGTATTTCTTGTGTTTGTATGTGTGTGTTTTATATCATTTTAATAAAAATATACAGTGTTTCTAAAAGGGTAATAGTCATTTTGATACAGGTTAGGGAATTATAAATTATTCTAATCCATGCCTGTACATTATTTTCACCTTAAAAATATGTCTTCTGTTTTATCATTAATTTCACTTTTATTAATAGGAATGGCTAAGAAAGATATCATCAGGGATATAAAATCATGTAAACAATATGCCTTGCAAAATCACTTATAATAGTCAAAAAAATTCCAAAAGTATTTCATTGGATGAAAAAGCCAATATAAATCATGTATTTATAGAATAGTAAAAGCTTTGGGAAATGTTCATGATATAATATTTAAAAAAATCAGTTTCACAATATGGTTCCAAAAATGTATTACCCAGAAGTGGGGACAACAATTTCTGAATCCCACTCACCATATGGGTTAAGGTTAGTGTCTCCAGAGAGAGGCTCTCACACCACATGTGGGAGATGGAAGAGAATGAGAGACTTATTTTACAGAGACACCTGCAGGCAGACTGGGGCAGACCTAAAGCTTAAAGCAGCTTCCCGCTGAGCTTCTTGAGAATTTTCCACGTGGGTGCTGGTGTAGATGCTCCTAGGGAGCTGTCTGTGGCGGTTTAAGGCCAGCTCTGGAGAGCCACCTGATTTGGCGATGGCTCCCGACCTGCAGTTTGCAGCTCTTCCGATGGCTGTACAAGTCTCTAACTCCCTTCATTAAAACCCACTCAGTCCTGCTATGCAAACAGTGACCTTTATTTTACTGTTCAAACCCTGATAATATCAAGTTTACAAATGTAATCATACTAAATATGGATATTTAAGAAAAATGCAACTTCTACATTCTCTTGGGTGCTCTATCATTTATTACAGCCCTGATGAGTTTCAGGGAATGTTTAGACTTTTCAAGGAATACTTCTAAAGGATTTTAAAAATTTAATTAGTAATTTCTTTCAGTCCAAACATCCTGTCCATTCCAATTTCAATAACCTCCCTAACTGGGTTAAAATAGCCTGCTTTGAATGATTTTTTCCATTTATATCAATTCTCTATCTTTTGTATTTAATTCCTGTTCTTTTACCCATGATAAATATTTGTGTGCAGGATGGAGGTATACTGTGTTGCCATGGCTGCAGGAAAGAAGGGTCCCTGCTGGCCCTCCGTGTTGGCACTCACTACATCCTTGGAGAGAGGCTGTGCTGGTTAGTGTACAGGAAAAAACCCACTTTCCCACAGAGTTGGTGATAGCTTGAATTATGGAAAATTTCTTACACGTTATTTGGTAATATCTTAAATTATAAATGCACATGTCATGCCCTTTGCCTCAATTCCACTTCCGGAAATGTATCCTACAGTTATATTCATACATAGGCAAAATGTCATCTAAACCAAAATATCCCATTCATCATTTTTTTTTTTTTATAGAAGAAATAGAGAAAAAACTAAAAGAACGTCATTAAGCGGTTTGGAAAATTGGACTTCATTACAACAAAATACCAAATATTGATTGTATGTTTGCTTTGGTTTGTTTGTTTGATTGTATATATGTTTGTGTGTGCACATATATGGTGTGGAAAATACTTAATACATAAATAATAACTCTGGTTGGCTCTGGAGAACGGGGTATAGAATCAGAAAGGAGAATTTTAGTGTAAGACCTTTTTATCTTTTGATGTTTGCATTACACAAATTTATTTCCTTTGCAAAAATAAGTTGAAAAAATTTAAAGTTAATAATAAATTTTCTCGCCTGTGTTTTCCTCATAAACAGGTCTCATGGTCACGAGAAAAGAAAAAAGTAATTTGGTTCCTGATTTCCCTTTCTGTCATTCATTTCCTTGAACAATCTCTGAGGCTGAAAGAAGCTGGATTTGCTTCATGGCCAACACCTGTCTTTTTAGAAACTGGTTAGTGTATTTTAGGGGTCAGCAAACATTTCCTGTAAAAGACCAGAGAATGAATACTTCAGGCTTTATTGGCTGCATGCTCTCTCTCACAACTCACAAAGTCTGCCATTGTAGCAACATCGAAGCATCAATAGACATTGTGTAATCAACCAGCAGGTCTGTGTCCCGATAATAGGTTTTTTTTTTTGTTTGTTTTTTAACAAAAACACACAGCAAGCCAGATTTGGCTTAAGGGTTGCCAACCTTTGCATGAGGGTTACCCTTGTTAGCTGTGAATATATGAAACAGATGAAGAAATTTGGAAAGGTCTCCATATTAGTAAACTGATTTTTAGTATTATCGTTTGTATAAATTTACAATTTGACAATCCCATCTCCACTCTTGATTCAGCAGCAGAGCTTAAGAACCATTAATCTAGTTAACTTCTGGGCCACAGTTCTTCATCCAGAAAACTAATTATTACTTTTTGAATGTAAATATAAATGAAATGTATTTTAAGTTTATATGGTTTGGATACTATTGTTTAATATTTACTTTTTTGTTTAAAAAATAATAAAATTGCATTAGTGGCTAAAATAAAAGAGTACATCTTTCACTTGGAATTATAGTCAATCCTTTCTGTATTTCAGCCAACACATCAACATTCTGCCAGTCCCAAAGCCATGTGGATAATTTCAGATGGAATAGAGTTAGACAGGAACTGACTTCTCTTTCTTCTGTTACTAACTATGGGGACAACCCACCATCTGTCCAGTGGCCTAAAATATTTTGAATATGTTTATGACATCTAGGCTGTGAATGTTGAAATAATGTTGGTGGAACCCATGACTCCCCAGCTTGTGGTCTACATTTACAGGCCTAGGGCCACAACTAGACCATCCTTAGAGACTTCAGCTCCATTCTTGTCCATGTAGGGTTAAAAATACAGGCTTTCATCCCAGTGTGCACGTGAGGCTGAGTCAGGAGGATCCTTTGCACCAAGAGTTCGGGCCTGGGCAACATAATGAAAGACCCCATCTCAAAAAACAGTTTTCCCATATGAGTAAAAACTGTGTTTTATTCATATAGGCCTTTTATGACTTCATGACTAGGCGATAATGCAAACCAAAAGAGGCAAAACATTGAAAATAACTTTTTGATTTGCTTTAGATCATTCATATGAAATTTGAAACTTTAAAGCAAATTTTAACATGTCATGTTGTCATTTACTTTTGTTTATGTTGTGCTACATTTATTTTCAAAGTCCTATCTAGAATTTCTAAAATATTCCATTTTCTTAACTAAAAAACCAAAATACTGTAGCTTCTAAAATTTAAACTAAATAATGTACCAAAAAGACCATATTTACAATTTGAGTGTTGGAGGCTAAAATATTAACTCTTTATATCTGAATTCATACACTAATAACCCTGAACTTTCCAGAAGGAATTGGAGGCCTCTAGCAAAACAAGGAGGAAGACGGCACGAGGAAAATCAAACCAGAATAGCACCTTTGTGTGTTTCAAACTGTAGCCTCTCATATTTAACAGCTTTACTGAGGCCTAGTCCATATACTATACAGTTCATTCATTTTAAGTGTACATACAAATTATTTTTAGTAAATTTACATAAATTCAATCTTAGAACATTTCCATCATTTCAAAATTTCCCTGGTGCCCAGTGGGAGTCACTTCCTGCTCCCACCCTCGCCCCAGGCAGCCACTAATCTACTTCTTTGCCCACAGCTTTGATTTTTCTGGGCATCATTTACTATAAATGGATCAGACAACATGTGCCTTTGGTGTCTAGCTTTTTTCACTCAGCACAATATTTGTAAGGGTTATCCATTTTTTGCATATATCAGCATTTTGTTCCTTTTTATTTCAGAATAGTGTTCCATTGTGTGGATAGACCACATTTGGATTGTTCCATCTTCTGGCTTTTGTGAACAATGTTGTTATAACCATTCACACCCAAGTTGTGTAGACATATGATTTTCTTTCTCTTGAGGGGAAGTCCAAGGGTACAATTGCTAGGTCCTGTGTTAAATTTATGTATAATCTTTCAAAAACTGTGAAACTGTTTTCCAATGTGCCCTTGCCAGATTATATCCCCAGCAGCTATGTGTGAGGGTTCCAATTTCTCCACCCCCGTGCCAATACTTGCTGTTGCCTTATTATTTGTATATGTTCTAGTGGGCATGGAGTGGTCATGTCATTCTTATTTAATATTTTAATTTGCTTTTCCCCAATGACTAAAGATATAGATAATCTCTTTTATTATATGTTTTGACATACCCATAGTTAAATGTATGAAGATGTGTATTAAAAAGGCTAGAGGGAAAAAAAAAATAGCAGTGGTTTTCTCTGGACAGCAAAATTATGGCTGATTTTTATTTAGTTTTCTATTTTAAAATTTTTAAAAAATTAAAATAAAAAGTGGTAATAACTAAAAGCAATGTAGTATAGCTTTCCTCTTACTAGATTATAAAATATAGTGTTAAAAATCTAATATTTTTCAGAATCAGCATGAACTTCTAGGACCAGTTCCTCCACTATTGGTAGTTGGTGTACTCAGTTTTATCTTTTCAGGATGCCCATTAATAACAGCATTAGATTTTTTGCCAAGTCTTAATTTCTCAATTGACTTTGAATCTATATACTTCAACTATTTATGGGTCAGGCTCCATGCCCTAGTTCTGGCAGCAGTCCCAGCTATTTGATTCCTTCCCAAAATCTGTATACAAAATTATTGCCGGGACTGGTACTGGTAGTTGTTAGGTTTGTTCCAGGTGGGAACCCGAAAATTGTGTATAGGACAGAATGTGGTTAATGCAAAACTTAGGCTTGCAAAACAATACCCGCAGGAGTCTGGAGAGTCCCCACACATTGTACATCTAACAGACAGCTGCAGCCAGCATTCCTTCCCCTTCCTCATAGGGATGAAGTTTATGCCTCCCTACCTCTCCTGATAAGGACCACATGGAGGCTGAAGGATGATGTGACTCGGGCAGGGGTCCTAGGAGCTGGTCGTTTGAAAAAGAATTAATTACAAACGGCTTTTCTGGCCCACTTACTTACTCCCCCTGGAGAAATTCTCTATAAAACCCAAGGCTCTCCCTTTTTCTCTCCTGGACACTTTTTCTCCTCCACCCATCTGCACCCAGATGCTCAAAATAAACAGCATTTTCCTACACATGAGGCTTCATGTATCTCTCTCTCGGCTCTGGACCTAACAGTAGTAATGGTCTTTTATAGACTTCTAATTTTATATGGAGTAAAATAAGGCTAACTTAGACCTTATCTGTTGAAACAAAGTTTTTAGGTAAATTGCATTCTTTTCTCTACTCAATTTACTCCAAACTTTCCATTCATTTCTCTTTACTAAGGGGTCGCTGGAAGAAATCATAGACATAGACAGCAAGAGGAAAGTGTAGTCAAGAAAAAGATTGGGAGAAGTTAGAAGCAGAAAACCATTCTAGACGGTGAAGAAACATCAACATGTTTTTATTGTACTCTCTTACATTCCAAATCCTTTAAGACACAAACACAAACTGAGTGGTGAAAATTTTGGTCAAAAATACCAAGGAAACATTTATATTAGAAGTGTGGGAGAATTGAGGGCTTTTTTTTTTTTTAAATCTTTTTATTGAGGGATTGAATTTTCAACTGTTTGGTATTTTTACATGCATTAGAGGTCTCCTGCAGCTTGGAGGATGCTTTGGGCAAGAGGTGCTGAGGTGAGTCCCTGGGGACGTGAACATCCAGGTTTCACTTCACATCTGCCTGCGACGCTGGGGAAAATGGGGAGAAGCCTAGGATGTATACCATTGCAGTCACTAAGAAGAGAACGGAGCTGGGATTCACAGAGAGTGTTATTTGGAAAAACGCTGTCCATTCGGTCTGGCTCCACATCTACTACCTCTCAGTCCCTAATTCTGTATGTAGAGAGGCACGATGAGACGTCTCATAGAGGAGTTTCCAACAGAAACCAGCTTTGGTCTCAAAATGGGACTAAGAAATTACTGGGATTAGGAAAATTACTTCTTAGCAAATTACTGTCAGAAAGAATACTCAACCTCATCTACAAAAATGTTTAAAGCTTTAATTAGACTTCTTAAAGTTCTTATAGAGTCATTATGACTTCTGGGGAGGAGAAATCTGACCCAATTTTCCTCTGTGCTACGCGTGGCTGAGTCGGTTGTCCAACACAGAGCTCCCTTGTTAGAGATAAACCACTATCTGTGGGCTGTGGGCTCTTTTGCTCGACCTCTGTGTGGCTGTGTGTCCCTGTTTCATTTCTTTTGGATATAAATTCTGTGAACTAGTTCTTTCTTTTTGTCTTCTCTCTGTCTCTACAACATTAGTGACCCGTGGATCTATTTTGCCTTTAATCATCTACTTCTTCTTGGCTTATCTCTTGAAAGAAAAATCTATATGCCACCTCTGAATAGAGTTTGTTTTGTTTGAGGAATTCAGGACATTCTTTTTAAACTTTATTAATCTTGCTATTCTAGGCTTAATGGGCACGAGGCATTCCTGTTGCCATACAGACCCAGACCCTCAAGACCCTGGCAGGCCAGGCACACATGGGCGACACGGTCAAGGGCAGAGCTCCAACCTCTTATGAATAAAAAGGAAAACAATTTCATGCATCTATTATTTGTCTCTGCTCACTCTGCTTTCAGGCAAACTGGGCTGCCCTAAACTATCCTATGGGAATTAAAAAGCAAATAAGTCCATCATTTTACATGTGATTTGATGACATAATACAGCCCTCAAGTAAGAGTGCTCCTCCAAAAGCTCCCTTTTTTCCTCTACCACAGAAGCAGAAAGAGGAATAGTAGCTGTGCGTGCTTAGCAGTGAACACACAAATGTGGGTGAACCTCAGTAGCTCCACGTACGTATCTACAGACACTGGCTGATTGCTGGGTGCAGGCGCTTACAAACTATTCCATTTCATTTTTAGAAGACTGCAAATTGTACGATATAAGGCCGCCTTACGGATGAGGAACTAGAGACATAATTAACGGAGTCCAAATCGTTTGCTTAATCATTATATACTCCCATGTTCTCTGGGATGCACTCTTCCCTTGACTGATCCTGTCTGTCCCTCTGTGGACACACACGTGTGTATTTCTGAGCATCGTCATACATCGGATTAGCCAGTGGTTATCTCTGCATGAAAGTCTCCTAAGAACCTCAAGCTCAACCACCCAAGATAAAGGTATGAAGAGACTCTTGTTTCTTCTTCCCACTCTTACTTGTGCCCCACCCCCCGTCAAGTCCATATCCTTTACAATAGCATACGCACAGAGCATAACCTGTGCATACAACCTCAAGAGTGTGCACATAATCTATTATTCCCACCGGGAGGCTTGACGGAAAAGGGACACGAGCAATGTCAACTGAGACTGTCCTGGACAAGCCATCATGCATCAGGCTGGTCCACCCTCCAATTTCAGGACCCGTCTTCCTAACCCCCGCGCTGCCCACCCCTGCCAAGCAGCCATTTGAACACAGCATCATCCAAAATTAGATTCATTCCTGTTCTCTCCTTTTTTCTCTCCAGTTAATTTATACTCATCCTAAAAGTTTCAGTTTTTTTTCTAAATTATCTACAACGCAAAAACGTTTTCAGGTCTTTGATATGTTCACATAGATATTTGTTCTTGCCCTTATAATAATTTATCAAAGTGTATTGAATTCTGCCCTCCTAGCTGTCTTCCCACTAATCTCTCATCTCCTGCTGTCTCAGCCACCACCACATCCCCGGTGCCTGGCGAAATGGCCAGGTCAATACACAGGGCTCAAGAAATACTTAAGGAATGTTAAATGAATGTGATGCCGGCAGTGATCACAGTGATGCAATTGCCCAGATACTTAAACTCCCTTTCAACCTAATTAAATTTCAGTTCCTTTACCGGACTCAGTACAGTGCTATCTGTGGCCAGCTTCCGTGCAGAGCCATTAATGGCAGTGCATTATTCTCTTACTCTTTCCATTTCCTTCTCATTTAGCAGCATCCCTCATGCAGCAGGGCTGCATTCACGCTAAAATTAAAGCCACATTCGATATGCATAGCAAAAACCACTTATACAAATATGATCATAGTTTTTAAAACTTGTACCTTAACCAAAATCTTCAAACCATGAAAGGCTTTTTGTATTATCAGCCTCCTCCAAGATATTTAACTTATTGTAAATTTTTAAAAAGTTGTTTTACCCAAATTGAGAGACACTTTACAAAATTGCCAAGGTCATGAAAAACAAGATAAGCCCGAGTAACTGTCTCAGGTTGGAGGAGCGTAAGGAAAGATGATTCAGTGCAACAAGTTATACTGGATTGGATCCTGAAACAATGTTGTACCAATGTTAATTTCTTCCTTTTTTTTTTCTTTTTTCAGACTTTAATTTTTTTAAAGCCATTTTAGTTTCACAGCAAAATTGAGAGGAATTTTGCACAGAGATGTGTCTAGTACAGTGATTTCCTGTATCCTCTCTGAGCCACCCCCCATCCCCCACACAGCTTCTCTTTATCAACATCTCCCACGAGAGTGGCCAGTTTGTTACGATTGACGAACCGATACTAACATATCATTATCACTCAAGTCCATAGTTTACATTAGGGTCACTCTTGGAGGTGCACATGCTATGGCTTTGCACAAAGGTGGATAATGACATGTATTCACCACTAAAGTATCCTACAGAGTGTTTTCATGTGGCTAAAATTCCTCCTTTCTCTGCCTATTCATCCTTCCTTTTCTCCATCTTCTGGAAACCACTGATCTTTTTACTGTCTACATAGTTTCACCTTTTCTAGAATGCCATGAATTAATAGTTAGAATCATATATTATATAGCCTTTTTGGAGTGGCTTCTTTCACTTAGTAATATGCATGTAAGTTTCATTCATGTCTTTTCATGGATTGATAGATCATTTCTTTTCAATTCTAAATAATATTCTGGTTTCTAGGTATACAACAGCTTATCCATTCCCATGCTGAAAGACATTATGGTTGCTTCCAAGTTTGGGCAATTATGAATAAAGCTGCTATGAACAGCTTGTGTATACATAAGTTTTCACCTCCTTTGGGTAAATACCAAGGAGTATGCCTGTTGAATCATGATAAGAATATGTTTAGTTTTGTGAGAAACTTCCAAAGTGCCTTTCCAAGTAGCTGTACCATTTTTCCTTCTTACCAGCAATGAATGATGAGAGTTCCTGTTGCTCCACATCCTTGCCAGCATTTGGTGCTGTCAGTGTTCTAGACTATAGTCACTCTAACAGATGTGTAGTGGTATCTTCTTGTTATTTTAATTTGCATTTTCCTGATGACATATGATGTGGAACATCTTTTTATATACTTATTTACTGTCTATATATCTTCTTTGGTGAGGTGCCTGTTAAGATTTCACCCCATTTTTTAATTGTGCGTTGTCTTACTGTTGAGTTCTGATTACTGCTTTACATTTTGTTATATATGAGTAAAATATATGTTGGTTTTACAAAAATGAGATCACATTTATATGTATACATTTTTCTCTTTTATTGTAATCATTTTTCTATATTTATAGAATACATATTCTATATTTTTATCATAATGCATTTTATATATTGCACTTTGTCAATAAACATGCAGCTACATTATTATTTTTAATCACTACTTAATATTGTGTTCCATTATTTGATGCATGTATCCATTCAAAGAAAATTCAGGAGTCTGCTCTAGACTCTGGGGATATAATCATGAATAAAAATATCCCCAGTCTCATGGATTTACATTCTAATGGGAGAGCAATACACAAATAGATATAAATTATACACACCAGTGGGGACAAGCGCTATGAAGAGGAAGAGAGCAAAGTGGTGGGATGTTGCCCAACGGGCAGGGCAGGGGAGGGCTGGTGCCAGGGTTTTAGCCAAGCAGGTAAGGAAGGGGACTTTGAGCAGAGCCTGGAGTGAAGTGGGGGGTCGGCTGTCTGCAGGGAGGGAGCCGAGTTCCAGGCAAAGAAAACAAAAAATGGACAAGTTCTTAAGGCAGAAGTGAGCTTCTCTTATTAGATATTTAATTCATTTCAAAGACTTTTTAAAGATTATATAAACTTTCTCCTATATCTTCCTGTAGCATTTGGAGAAGATTCAATTCTTTCATTTAAGTATTTGACCAAAACTAACATATTTGTTGTGAGATTGGGATCTTAAACAATACTCTTGTGAATGTTAAATCTATCAGTGCATGTGCCCAATCATTTCCCTAAAAGATCCTCCTAGAAGTAGAAAGAATAGATTCAAAGCATTTACTTTTTAAAGATGTTTAATGCACATTGCTCTATTGCCCAATTTTAACAATGTGAAATATGTGCGAGTACACACTTTACCACACCCTTCAGCAAGTTTTCATTCTGGATAATCTGGTATGAGAAAAAGAGCATCTTGGGTGTTTCTATTGTAGTCTTTTTACTTTTTATTTAACTATTTATCCTTTCTGGCTATGTTTTAATTTTTATATTATCTTTTCATGTTTCTGAATACATTCTCCAACTAATCATTTTTTAGTTTCTCTATTTTAATGCTGTAATATTCTATATATTAAGGTTGATAAAAGTTATACCTTCAGTTTTTGGTAATTTCCTTCATTGTAGCATACCATTCTACTTATGATTGATTTAATATTTCATTGTTTAAAATATAAGTTTTCTGAAAATATTGCAGCCCAACTTTCTTTACATTTTAACTTGCATGGAATATTTTGTCCCTTCTTTTACTGAAAGTTTTTCTGTGACACTGTGTTTTAGGTGTCTCTTATTGATAGCATATATAATAGATCCATTTTGGTTTGGGACCCACTTTGACACATATTTTATTAAATTAACTATGTCATTTATAATTAATATCTTGCAGGCATGGTTGGTTAATTTCTTAATTTTGGTAAATAGACCATGGTCCTGCCTGGAAAATGTTAACATTAGGGGAGGCTGGAAAAAAGATATATGAAAATTCTCCTATAAATCTAAAATTATTTAAAAATATCAAGTTAAAAAATATTGAGTTAGTATTTTTGCTTCAAAGTTATGGACAGTCATGACTGGATTAAGAAAGACAGCAGCTGAAAACTGCCTGGAGGCCTAGGGCAAAGACAAGGAGCGTGTGACCTGAGCACCACGTCTGCTTGTGAACTCGAGAGAGCAGTAGCGAGAGGGGAAACAAGTGACACCCAAGCCCTAGGAGGAGATTATTTGGGATAATCTGGACTCAAAACCTCAAGAACAAATAATCAGACCTGAGAAAGAAAATAGGATATCAAAGAAGGTTTTTTTGTCACAATTTCTTGGATAAGGTTTGTTTATGTCAGTGTCTCTGGGAAAGTTATGTCAGCGTCTCTGATTTTGGGGGACAGATGGACCCATCCTAAAGGTTCTTCTTTTCCCCTCAGAGCATGCTTTCCTCATCCCTTTTTAAATATGTTTTATAATTTGACCATCTGACATATATATTTCTGTTTCAAAACACTTAACATTAATCCTTTGTGAATTCTGAGTAGACAAAACACAAAGAGAATGAACTTCGCTGTTCCGCTACCCAGGGCTGACAATTCTAAGCTAGACCCTTGTCCTCATTTGCTGGTACGCACCGATGGACCCCAGTGCAGAGCTGCTGCTGCCAGCACACGGAGTAGAGAGATACTCAAGGGAAAGCAAGGCCATGGCTATGAAAATGAATTTATTAATTTATCAAATTAAATTTAATTGTGCCTTCAAAAAGAATACATTCCAAACAGCTTTCTATATTCCTTCAAATAATCCTTTCTTGAAAATTTAATATAAAATATTTAATTTATTATAGCATAAGATATTGAGCTTGTGGTGGGAGCTGTTATCATAATTATTATTTTCCCAAATCAAGAAATGTGGCGGGTTATAATGGCTTAAAGGATTTTTATTATTTTTGCTATTCAATGTAATTTTGCATCTCTTAGAGAAACGACATATTTAACTAGTAATATCACATTTTAAGTGCATGTGAGAGAAATCATCTTTGATAAAATCATTTTTTACATTTTTCTAAAATATATTAATGCTACATTTTGGAATTTTTTTTTG